>CABFPE010000076.1:233317-248474 GCA_900660155.1 Hofstenia miamia
TTAGATAAAAATTATAATGGCTTCCATCACATATCAATTAAATTGTGGAATAATTTAGATTATGAAACGCGAATAGAAAAAAACTACAAAAAGTTTAGAAAAAAATTGAAACAATTTCTTCTAATAAAACAGTGCACATTAGGGGACGGTAATACACTTCATGCATTTGAAACATACATCCAACATTGAGCACCTACACAAACATCCACTCAAACATTGATTATATTATTATATATTGTACATATTAATTTGTACTTATTTGTTCATGTGTATTTTCTTTTATCATGTGTTAGTTTGCAGATCTTGTATACATATAATGCGCAATAAATTTGCTCTGACTCTTAATAAGAAACAAATTTAAGTTATTTTCATTATTTTAATTTGTCTATATGTAATTTGTTATTTTAATTTTTTAGCTTGTTTATTGTATATGTCTTTATTTTAGTAGGTGCTGTTCAATTTTGTAAATATGTGTATGTATATATGTTTGTAAATATTGTACATATGTATTTTTTGCAGATTTGTCAGCATGTACAGCAAATGTATTGGCATTTCATAAACAAAAATAAAGCTATTGAAGAAATTCATTGTAAAGATACATCTGCATTAGAATTATTTATCTTGGTAAAGGCAACATTCAATAATATATTTTTTCATACTGTTCTGAAATGAAATGACATATTTAATCAGGAATATAATACTGAAAGCGTGATACATATACAGGGTGGGGCAAAATTAACCTTACCCAAACAGAATTCTTAATAGAAAGTTTTAATGCACAATACATGAGAAAAGTATTCTGTAACAAATTTGAACAATTCTTAGTGAAAAGTTTCAATACACAGTACATGAGAAAAACATTACAAATGATTCTCGAAGTCTCTCCCATTTTCTTGGATGCATAGTAACAGTGTGACAAATGTCAGACAAAATATTTTTATCTGCATTGAGATCGTTGAATTCCTGAATAATATAATCACGAAGATTGGCCATTGTTTGAGGTCTCCTTCGATAGACTCTTTCCTTTAAAATACCCCACAGTGCAAAGTCACATGGGGTGATGTCGGGAGAACGTGGAGGCCAATCACTTGTTCCTCTTCTGCCAATCCAGGTTTGAAATGTCTCATCAAGAAAGTAAGAAAGTTGCGGACTTCCTTCGAAAAATGCGGGGGAGCTCCATCCTGCATCCAAATGTTATTTGCATCTGGATCAATACGAGACATTATGAAATTTACAAGCATATTCAGATAATTTTGGCCATTTACGGGGTCATCAAAAAATAAGGCCCAATAAGGAATGTCGATGATATACCTCCCCATACACAAACACCTTGAGATTGTACCTTTTTACTGTCATCAATAAGATGAGGGTTATCAACCGAATAATAAACACAGTTATGCCTATTAACAGCACCATGCAAGTGAAATGTCGCTTCATCTGTCCAAATGATTTTGTCAATGACAGTGGCATCATTTTGAGTGGCAGCCAGATACCATTCAGCAAACTGAGTTCTCCGATCAAAGTCATCTTCATTCAAGGAATGCAATAAACGTGGTCTCCACATTTTTAGTTTTAGATCTTTCATAATTCTTGATAAGCTTCTCCTTGACAAATTCAGTTCAAAACTGGCTCTTCGCTTGGAAGTAGCAGGATGGGCATTATAGAAAACTCGTACATTTTCTTGGTTGTCAATGCTACATGCAGATAAAGGCCTGCTACTCTTTTTAACATCATGAACCATTCCTGTCACTTGGAACTTTTTAGCAAGTTCATACATTGCCTGTCTGGAAGGTACCGCTGCATTTGGAAAGATTTGCTTAAATTTATTCTGAACTTTATGCGAATCCTTTTCTTTCAGCCATTCTTCAAGAATTAAGATCCTCTGCTCTACTGTGAACGGCATTGCAACTCAATTAATCAATGCACAGTTATTAAAATATTCGATTAATAAACCATCTATGATTGTAAAATGAAATGACGCTCTTAGACGATGGAATATAATTAGTCTAGATAAACAAAATATCTATTCTAATTGAAACCTAGTGCTAATACCTTTTACTAATGATTTGGGTAAGGTTACTTTTGCCCCACCCTGTATTATGTTCTCACTAAAATATTTGGGTAGTGAACTCTATTGTTTGAGTGAACAATTTGATTAGCATTTAAGGCTACAAGCGAAACCTCGAATATTAGCAGCTTAATTAAGAAACACGTCTTCAAATATACTAAATTAATAAGCTTAATTAAATATCCAGTACGTAGGGTGTTCATTAGTAAGTAGTAATATACCTTAGTAGTTCAAATATTTATACTGCATTTGAAATAATTATAATTTAAGCTCAATTGAATTGAATAGTCTAAGTGAAAACCTTCACAATCCTTCGCAATCCTTAGGATTCTTGATGATTTTGAAGTTCAAAAACATTGCCTATGTAAGTGGAGTAAGTTAAGAAAGTGAAATATAATAGTGTTCTGACATCACAATGATGGTGAGGTTCTTGGGATAGGATCTTGGGAGATCTGACACAATTAACGTTCAATGGCCTTTCTTCACTTGATCCACCCCTCTTGGGTCTCGAAGGAAGAAAGGCGGCAGTTGTTTATAATGTTTCAACAAATTTCCTCATATGTTAATATGTAAATTAAGTCTATCTTTGCAATATGAAAATGTGAACCTGAAAATTTGATGTCACAACCCACTACTAATATAAAATAGCACTATTAAGTAATAAGTGATTAGTTTGAAATTTTTAAGCTTAATTTCCTGCTATTTACTAAAACTCTGTTAAAAGTGGTCATTTAAAATAGATTGAAAATTCATTCCTCTGCTTGTGCATGCCGGAATTCATTTTTCAAAAAAATATTCAAAAGCGCTTTTCTTCTGCATCTAACTAAAAAAGAGAATGTAAAGATGTTTAAAATGAAAATTAAATCCAAAATATTAAATAACCATTTTGATTACCTTTATAATGGAATTTTTAAAGAATTCATTTGAATACATGTATTACTACAAAACGGAAATATATTATAACTTAAATTAATTATACTTACAATGCTGATAGTGGTGTAGGTGATACTATTTGTAATAAAAATTGCTGGTCAGGCGTTGACATTTTATGCAATTAATCTAGACAATTTTATTTTGAAATGCTACATTTGAGCGAAATGGTACTTTAGAAATTACATCGTATATCAAGAATTTCTAGTTTAATATATATGAGAATTGTTTCTAGAAAATGATAATTCTGAAAAAAATCATTTTAAATATGCACATAGCATAAAGTCAATAATTTATGAAAATGGCAATGCATAATTTTGCCTCAGTTGTATAATCTCCATAATCACAATACAATCACCCAAAATTGCCAGGGAATAATTTTTATGTAAATCATTTAATTAAATGTAACGAAATGTCCTTGCATGTAAATGCTAACACTTTGCAAATAAATTTGGCTTTTACAAATTGAATTACCGTATGATCTTATAATTAAATGCATAAATACATTATTTACGGGAATTTAGATAAATAATTAAACTAAACTAATATTATTAATTATTATACACTTTGAGATAACATGTGGTAGCTCCGCATACATTATTTATATATATATATATATATATATAATATATCATCATTGAATTCAAAAACGTGTTTCAAATATGAAAGTAATATATAAAAATTAAGAAATTATGCTTTTATATTCATAATAAAAATTGATTTACTAGAAAAATAAGATATTTTTTCTGAAAGTGAATAAGGTTATGGAAATATCCAGGACTGTTCAAAAATTAATTTTAATTTAATGGAAAGAAATTTTCTTTAAAAAGCATTCAGGCGTGACATTTACAAAGTCAGAGATCAAGAACACGCCTCGATGGAACAGAGCCGGGTCGCGTATTAAGACTTGACGGTCTGGCGATGTAAGGTTGACTATCTAATTACACCATATTCACGTCAGATATGCCCGCCAAGGTCATAAAGGAAAAAGTGGAACGGCCTTCACTCAATTATAAGTACTACTTCAATATGAATTAAATATTGCCTACCTCTGCAGGCAGAGTAGAAACCGTACATATACGTACATCTATGTACAATGGTTGTAATATGCATGCATTTCTTGAGAATTAGAAGCATCTGTCCTCTGTTGAGGAGGGAACGTTCCCCCAGTCCCCCTCTGGGTTCGTCTTTGGTGTTAATATTTTGGCATAGATTGTACACCAAAAGACGCATCACTCTGTAAAAAGCATATACATGTAACTTTACTGATAATGTGATTGAAGATTTCAAATTTAGGCAAATATATTTGTGTCAACTTCAAGTTTTTAAACAATTATATCTCATTTGCTGGCAATCAATTGAAAAGAAAAGATACATTTTGGAGTTTTATCGAAATCAAGTCTACACAATCTCGAATGAATGAAAATCTGCCAAAAACTGAGGAAGAAATGTAAATTCAGCCCAAAGGCAAATGATATGGAAAAGAGCTTACCGAAAATCTACACAATTGAATATACAAAAGGCCCAGTAATTTGGTTTGGTTAATGCTTTTAATTGGTCAGGTTTAGTTGAAGACAAAATCCTTTTTATATGTGTATGTCCATAGCACAAGTAGATAACGTGAAGAATGTAATTTTACGTAATATAATGAAGTATTTACAATATTGTTAATTACTATATATAGGCCTATTTACAAAAGCAATAATTTTCTACCCCTTGTCAAAAGACAGAAGCTTTTCAGCGGATAAGAATATAAGTTTACTACCAATGAATAAAACTTCTTTTGCATTGAAATGGTTAATACTTAAAGATGAGATTGCTCTACCTTTCTTATCAAGTAGCAAAATATTAGAGTTGGTTGAAAACCCAAATACATATGCTTCAAGTGTCTTAGCCTGGCAAAAGAAATAAGGAATTTCAGGTTTTTGAGAAAGTGAAACCACTGACATCAAGAAACCATCAGATTTTTGAAAATCAAAGTAGTAAAATTTAAAACCTTCTTGCTCATTTCGTAAGCAACATACTTTAGCATTAAATGTAGTCGCAATTTTCCCTGTACATGAATAATTGAATACATATTCTGAATGCTTATCATCCATTTGCAGTATTCGGTTTTTTTCAAGAATAAAACAATTTATGTTGTTAGAACTCATGTCAACAATTGTATATTGAGAATTTTTCGTTTCGATATTTCCTGAAGTAGAAACTGTCATTAAGAGCTTCAGACTTCCTAGTTGATTACTATTATAAATCATGTATTTGTCTTTAAAATAACAAGCCAACATTTCGCATACACTGTCAATAACGTTCAGACGAATGCTATTTATTATGGTGAAATCGTCTAATTTAATCTCTTTCAAAAACACGTTGTTTCCCTCTTTTCCAACTACAGCGATTTTTTCATGTTTCACTTGTATTAGACAATATCTAAATGTGTATCCATCTCTGATAGAATTTCCATTCTTTAGTATTGGAAATTCTGATTTGAGACGATCAAACTTGCTTATATTTTGATTTGCATCATGTCTAAAGGCGTTTGCGTCGTTGATAATATTTTCATTATTCAGGAGTGGAGATTCGGTCTTGAGAAGATCAAACTTGTTTATATTTTGATTTTTATTTTCTGGAACAGCGGATCCCTTTGGAAAATAAATATTTTTTGTAATGTGTGACGAAGAAACTTCTTCCTGATTCATATTTTGAGAGTGTGCTGAAGAAACTGTGGGCTTTACAATTGATCCACTAATAAATTTAATATGAATTTGTAATTCATTGTTTAATTTCTTATAGTTATTAATTGCTACATTTACAATTGACTCATCAAATGATAATTTTAAATTTCCATTTTCTTTTGCGGTTTTTATTTTTTCAAAATCTAAACAATCAGAGTGCGTAAGTATTCCTGCTTTAGATAATTTTTTAATCAAATCATTAAATGGTAATTTTTCATCATTGAAATTTAAACACAAGGCATCATTAGCCACGTACCTCTTTAGATTAATAAGGACTTCAATGGCTTGCTCTATGCTTTCATATAATGGTATAGTACATTTCATTTCATTTTCTTTCTTAATTTCTTTCAAAAGCTCAACGTATTCTTTTGCCTTTATTTCTGATGTATGCTTCATCAAACAACGATGACAAAAGTAGAGTTGACAATGATCGCATTTTTGCAATTCATCCTAAAAAAATTATGTATTAATTTAAGTCAACTCATAAAAAGAAGTGGCTTATCATATCGATATAATATTTGAATTTTTTTATTAAATGTGTAATTTTTCAATTACATCATTCAATATCGTACGTCAATCTTAGAACATTAATATTTAATTTCCCCGAATTTTTTTTACTAATGAAACTATGATTAGGTAGCAAAACATGTTTGAATTTAAATAAATGTATTTGTATATGAAATATACTAACTTAGCAAATTATCATTCATATATATATATTAACATTGCAAATTTCATATGCAAGAAATTGAAGTTAATATTTCGCAGATTGCTAAATGATTATTTAATTATTTAAATCAATTAATACATTAAAACGTTTCGTTATCACCTACAAAAGCATCTACGACCAATCCCTCTCAGGAAGGTTTTTCATACATTTCACTTTTACATATTATGTTATTGATCTCCTGAAGAACTTGCAAAAATTTGCAAAAATTTTATTCCCAACATCGAATTTTTTCAATAGAAGAATTGAATATGTCTATTTCACACACGTTTTAAACTAAACCATATTAATCTATAAAACTCAGGGCTTTCAAAGTGATGTTTGAAATTTAAACATCTTTCAAACTTTGATTTAAAAATTTGAATGGTTTAAAATGTAAAGTTTGATTTGAAATTTGAAAATATAGAAATTAGATTTCAAGTTTGATATTTTTTCTTAGAAATAATTCTTTCATTCAATGAATTTTCATATTTATTATACTACTGTGATTTAACATACATGCACCACGGAGGTAGACTAAGAACCACTCGTAGATTTTACTTAAATTTTTGTAACAATATGAAGTATATATAGTAGAATATAAATTAATCATACATAGTACATTTTTATATAAAAAGAAAATAAGATTGTTGTTCTTATTTCATTGTGACATATATTTAGTAAATGCCTCTGTGACGTTTAATAATGCTGAAATTGCTTATTTAATTATTCCAGGTAAATCAAGAAAATAGAGCAAATGCAGGAGAGTCCGAAAGTTTGCAAAATGTGTTCACTGTTAGCTCAATTATCAAACAGGCTATATTAATGACTCCAAGAGTTTTGCTTTAATGAATGAATTTACTGGGCCATTATTATGCAAGTCAGAGGTCTTCATTTTCAATATTAAGAATAATTCTAAATTTATTATTTATTTAGAAATTTACCATAAAATAATATCGGGGTAATTTAATAATGTTGATGTGTAAATTTTGCCAAAATTTGAATATCAAAGTTTGCACATTAGCCTCTAAAATTTGGTTTGAAATTTGAATTTTAGAATTTTACAAAATTTGACTTGAAAGTTTGAAAATTTGAATTTGATTTGAAAGTCCTGTTAAAAACCATTTACGCTGATTTACTGCCGACTAAGCGTTCTTGTTTCAATCGCGCTATTTCACTTTGTTATAAAGCATGTATTGAACTTGCAATTGGAATTATCACACAAAACTTATTTGAACAAATCCTCTTAGTTTTCCTCCGCTTAGTGATGTGCAATGAAAATGATTCAAATTTCTTGAGATGAATTGTAAAAATACTTTATATTCAATAATAGTCAAACTTTTTAATATATTCATTAAATATTTACATAACAATATTACAATGACCTAAAAACGTTATTTATAGTAGATATTTAGACGACAACATTTGTATTTCAGATGAAAAAGATATGGTAAAATTAATGATAGATGATTTAAAAGAAGTTCATAAACGCTAAATTTACATATGAAATATTCAAGGATGATATCCTAATCAAGTAAATGAATTGATAAGTGATGATGGGAGTTTTCACAAAGAAATAATCAGATTATCAAGGCGAATTCGCATTATCATGATTTAGTAAAATCAGAGGTGTAAAACAAGAAATGATTAAAGGCAATAATTGCCATACCATACCATACCATACAATGATGGTATGGACTGGATTTTAATATGGCCATCAGAGATGAAATGGGCTGTGTTTTTCATGGAATGGACTTGGATTTGCTGTGCTGGGTTGGCCCGAAATTTCATTGGCTAAAATGGGCTCTATATTTCTGAACAGAATTTAAATTCATATTTTCCTTCTTAATATATATTTTTCCAGTGCCATCTTGTTTTGGATTAATTAAATTAAAATTAATGAGTTATTGTTGTTGAAACTGATAAATAAAATGAATTTCCCACGACATTGTTTGCATTTATTTTTCTGAAAATGTGATGCAGATTCCAATGATCCACCATGCAATCTTAAGCGCTTTAAAATTGAAGAATCGAAGGAATTTTATTGCTGATCTTTCTAGAAATGCTTCTAGCTTTAACCGAATTGGAATTTCTCTTGTCGAATTTCAACATGAACTTGAGGAATATGAGAAAAAAGACTTTCATACTAACAAATTTTGACATGTTGTCATATTGCTCTTCCTTGGAATAAGTGTACCCTACTCTAGCAATTGTAGCTAGGCCGTTTTGAATCCGTCTCAAGCATCCCCAGCCTAATCGGAAAGAGACAACAGCAGTGCTGGACTGACAATATCAGATAGACGCGTCGGACTGAGCGGTGACACAGTCGCAGTATCGAATTTGTCAATAGATGTGCAAAAAATAATATACATTAATGCTGTTTTTTAATTTTTCTAATAGTCATTAATATTTCCCTTTATTATATGTATAAGCAAGTGGCAAAGTTTTAGCAATCGCTGAAAAACTAAAAAATTTAAATACTTCTGACATAAAGTAATCGTATACATGAAGGTAAACCAATTTAGAATTACTTGGAAGCGCTACTATTAATAAGATCATGTTTACATATTTTGAATTAACTAGTATTTAATACTGAATGACATCAGTGGAGCATAGAGAAATGAATCATTATCATGAAAACCTATTTTAGATCTAACTTATCTGTAAACTACTTTTTCTGTAAAATGGTATCCAGTCTTATTTGTAAACTGGGTTAAATTTCATTTTGTTAAAATATGTTTCTTTGCTTGTAAGTGGAAGAAATTTTAGCTTCACGTAAGCAGTGAATTGGTTGCAGTCATTATTGATTGTTTACTTGGAAGAAAGCTTTTTTACAGGATTTTCTTTATATTGGTGTAGGTCAACAATTGTGGCCAGACCGACCGGGAGTGGGTTCCAACTCTGAGTGGAAAACCTTTTCAGTACTATCCGAACTATACTTACAGATTAGCGTAAAAATATGAACCCTTTGAATTTAGAGGAGCATACCTCGCATGTCAACCAAGCTTCCCGGGACGTCAGCATAGTTGGAAAAAATTGATCAAAATCCAAGCACAAACTAAAACTTTTCGCTTATCTTTTTTATAATTTGAATCTTGATTTAATGGTTTTAGCGAATTTACTATATTTCCCCCTATTTTACCATAATGGCCATTATTGCAATTATTTATTGCGAGGATATAATGACGATATCAATAATGGGAATTAAAGGTACAATAATATTGCCATACCCTATTTTACACCCATGAGTAAAATAGGGTAAAATACAAAGGATATAAAAGCAGGTTGTTGAACTTTGGAAGAATTTGTTCACATACAAACAAATCTTGTTTTAAATTTCTTTAAATTATTGATAAGAATTGGATATAGGAAATCCGTTAGTTTCAAACAATATCAATAGTTTATAATTTCAATCAAAAATAAAGAATACCTATATTTAAGATAAAAATGATAATATTAAAAGAATTAATTCCCGAATGACTCTTAATCTATTTTACGTAAAAGGCATTCATATTAAACTTTCAAAGCGCATTATTTGGTGATTACAACCTCCATTAGTGTAGCTATTGAAAGGTTCAAGACATGGTGCATGCTAAATAACTAGATACCTTGAAGGCAGGGTTCAAGGTAAACAAACTTGTAGTGCTAATTAATAACTTTATTTTACTTAAATTTTAAATATTGAATTGTAATGTTTTTTGATATCTTAGACTACACGCGTTGAATATTCATGTATTGTTAACAAATTTTTCATAATTTATCAGCATAGTTCTAATATAATTCTGCAAAGTCCAACATTGGCACAGCTTCAAGGAATGATCAACCCTTGCTTGTTGCATTGAACTTAGCTCTAAAGAAATGTATTCACAATAAGGAATAAACCCATAATCTTATTTAGGTACCCTCACGATGCAATGATTCAAACTGAAGATTAAAAAATATGATGCCAAAAATAAAATTTCTTGTTGATTTTACAAATTAAAATTTTGCGAAGTAAGAATGGAAGCGCATACATTTTAATGAGAAGGAATTCTATATAAATATTGATAAATATTTGTACAAATATCAACTCCAAACGCTGATAAAACTTCAATGTAATGATACAAATACGTCGTTTTATAAATTAGTAGAAGTGCTAAATTTAGATAAAAATTATACTATTAGAAGAAAGAAAAAATCTATATAATTAACTTCTAATCAAGTTAAGAAATAATTCAGAAACAAGATTTCTGAGAACCAACGACGTTTTTAGTTGGATTCAAAGCGAGATAAATAGATAGTTAATCTAAATAAAATAATTTAACATATTTGAAATTTAAAAAATATAGATAGGCACTTACTGTAAATAGTTTTGAACAAGAACTACAAACAGTTCTTAGTAAATCAAGAATTACTCTAGACTTGGTTTCATTTATTGAATATCCACGACACTGTGGGCATCTAATCATTTTGGATTCATATTTAGATTGAAGTTGATTGAAGCACGACAAGCACAAGATATAACCACAGGTGCAATCAAGAGCACATGGCAAATATGTATCTGCATCAAATCTGTTGAAACATATTGGGCATTCAAGTTTTGATTGACCGGCAGTAGCCATTTCTACGAAATTTCAGATTTTGTAGTAAGAAGGCAAAGTTTGGCAATGCAACACGTGTGTAGCACCAATTATAATTGATTTGTATTGAAATTTGGCTATATTTCACCTTTTGATTTTTCAGCTTCACATGTTTAATGTGCGCTTCTAAAATATGTATCAAAATTTATCTTAAGAAATAGTCAGATACCCCGACTGCATAATGTGATTGTGAACACCATATCACTTCCACTGACTACATTGATAAGCAGTATTTGTAATTTATCGCAAAATACATATGTGTATGTTATTTTCTTTCCCTTAAAAATTTGATCACTTTTACACTTAATTTTTTTCAATAAAACAAAATACCGTGAATCTATGTTTATTATAATTTATAAACTACAAATCATATATATCCCAAAAATGCTGGAGCCAATCGGCTGTTTATATGTGGTAGTGGAACGATTTTTTGCTAGGGACAAGTTACATTAGTTACCCATCATATTGACTATGTAAAACTACTTTTAATCCTTAAATTATAAAATTTCCAAAGGGTTTCATTGAAAGATTGACCTTTGGGAAATGCGATTTTTTCAACGTATTGTCATTTCTAAACCCGGACTTTGCAACTGCATCTCTCCTAATCACTGCAAAATGAGCTGATGGAGAATAAACAAAATCCAAATGAACCATTCCTAAGTATATAGCAAATTATGCTAAAACTTTGACCCAGACATTAACAATATTGACTTAAGCATTTTTAAAAAATATTGATGATAGAAAAATAATATACAATAATGCGTTATGTTAATCTTTGTTCAAAAATTAATCAAATTTTAGTTAATATTTTTTATTGTATATCACTGTCAATTTGAAAAAATTATATACAGACATATTAAATTCGAAGATGGGTATATGATTTGACTTCTAGAGTATTTTGAAATCTGTTGTGATATCAATGGAAAAAACAGTTTAATATTTACCTACCGGTACTTAACGATTTATGCTATGTCCATGGTTAATACATATCTCCAGAAAATACTCAAAACTCTTTATCTTTTAGGTTAATCATCTATGGACTTTAATTATTGAAATTTCTAAAGCTTCCTCATCTCATTACCTCAAATAGAGAAAGATCCATATTTCTAGATAAATCGATAATGTTATTCGTAGTTTTCATTATTTACAAGTTTGATCAATGATAATTAATTCCCTCGTAAAGAAAACAAATAAATACTTAAATATTTGTGGTGCAAGGTCTTAATATGGTGATTTAGCATTTTTTACTCCTATTTTGGGATATATATATATATATATATATAAACAAAACCTACAAAGTCAGGTAAAATAATAATGATTTTTAAAATAGAGTCAGACAAAGAAGCAATCATTTCAATATTAAGAAATATGAAAAGGGAAGCATTTGCCTCCAAAAAGCTCACGCCTTGTATTCTAATTAGAAATATTCCAGAATTTGTTATAATTAATAGTGATTTCTTAGACGAAGTAGAACTTCAATGTGGTGAACACCTTGGAGAAAACACAAAAGAATTTCCATTATAAGTTAAAAAATAAAGAAAAAATTGTAGCTATTAGAACTACTCCTGAAAAATTTAATTACATAATATCTAATGGAGAAGTGTGTAGGAAACAAAATATGTCCTGTAGAACCTTTCATTCAGCCAATACAATGTAGAAAGTGCTTAATGCATGGCCATATTGCAAGCTTATGTAAAAACTCAGTTATCTGTAAATTCTGCAGTGAAAATCATGAATCTTAAGGATTGCAGAAGTAAGAATGATCACAAAGAATGTGTAAACTGCAAAAGTTCTGAACATATTAGCGGATTTAGTCATTGCAGTGAATATGAAAAAGCAATAGTAAGAGAACAGATTTTGGTGGGAATACAGAAAATATATGACTAGATGAAGTAATATAGAGAAGCAAAAGAAAAAATTAACAAAGCAGTTCAAACTACCAATTGTTCTTCTAAGCAATGAACAATCCCTAACTAATAAAATGACAGAATTAGAATTAGTATTAAAAGAAAAATGCGCTAGTGTTGCAGTTATATCAGAAACATGGGCTGATGAGAACTCAGTTATTCTACAGGATATAGCAAATTATCAAACTCATAGAGTGATAAGAAGCTAAACAATACGAGAAAAAGGAGGAAGGGTAACTATTTATGCAAGTAAAACATATACGTCTAGACAAATTCTAGAATACGAAGATAACGATGTTGAACTTACTGGTGTACATATATGTAATTGCGAATTTGAACTCATATGTATAATATATATATATATATATATATATATATATATATGTATATATATATATATATATATATATATATATATGTATAGTTATACCGATGTAACATATAAAAGATTTGCAAATTTAATGATAAACGAAATTCAGAATATTCGTGAAGGTGATATAAATGGAGCTCCACAGCAGTATATAATAAATGAACTCGAATTAAATTCAGTAATAAATTTCCCAACAAGGGGGATGTGCAAAACTGGACACGATTTTTACCAATATGGATAATGTTTATAAAATGCCTGAAGAAATTCCAGCTCTCGGAAATTCTGATCATATTTGTATTCTTTATGAACCCTTGAATAGGAAGAATAGAAAAAATTTTACACAAAATTTTGTTTTTGATCCTACTGAAAAATGCATTGCAAAATAGAAAGATATTTATGTCAAGTGAATTGGGAACTAGCTTATAATGATATGACTGCAATCAATTGACTAACAATATTTACAATATCATAGACAGATTTATGCAATGTACCCGAGAAAGAAAATAAAAATATCAAACAAAGATCCTCCATGGATAAAACCTTTTCTAAAATATTTATTGCATAAAAACCATGACGCTTAAAGAAAAAATAATAGGCAAAGAGTAAAAAAATTATCTAAGCAAATAGAGGAAGTACGTAGATTTCCGGAAGTAAAACTAAGAGCAACTCTAGGAGAAAAAGCAAGTAAAAAATGGTGAAATTATGTAAAAACTCAGAAGAAAAAATCTCAAAAAACAGCAACTATATCAAGATTAGTGAACAAGTATGAAACAACCAAAGAAGCAGTTAAATGTATTAACGCATATTTTGCAAATATATGTAAATCTGAAGATTCATTAATTTGGGAAAACGATTCCACCCATAATGGGCAAATAGCATTACCACAAAAATACCAAGTTTATAGTTTTCTAAAAAACATTAATAAGATCTCCATATTGGTTCTGGAGAAGATATTCACTAGTTCTCAGCAAGCTTATTTATATGTTCTGGACATGTTGTATTCGTAATAAAAGTTTCCCTTCATTATAGGAAAGAGATTTTATGTTTCCAATGCCGAAGACTGTGAACGTAGCTAAGCCAAATGATTTAAGATCAATAATGATTACAGAAATCCGTGACGCGGAATAGAAAAATATATTTGTCAATTGACAAAAACATACTTTAAAGAAATCATTCATGAAGATCAGTACGTTTATAAAAGAGGTGTACCAGCGTCACATGCCTTAACTGTAATATATAATTACTGATTAATGGAACTTGAAAAGAGCACTTGTGTTTTAAGTTTTTTTCTACTAGATTTTACAAAACCATTCAATAATGTGGAACATAATATTTTACTAAGCTGGTTAGATGAGCATGAAGAGTTAAAGAGGTACATACCCCGGTACAAATAGTTTTTGGAAGAAAGATCACTTATAACACATATAGATGGAAATCTCTCAAAACCCCAAATGAAATCTATAGGGCTGCCAGAAGAAACACTACATGGTCCAAGATTGTTCCCTATGTTAATTAATCCCTAGTAAATAAATTTGGAAAATTTGGCAAAAAATTGCCAAATTATTGCCAAATATTTGGAAAGGATTTGCAAATCGATTCCAAATATTTGGCAAATTTTCCAAATTTTATGCAAACTTTCCAAGAATTTGACAAATATTTGGCAAATTTTCCAAATAATTTGCAAACTTTCCAAGAATTTGCCAAATATTTGGCAAATTTTACCAAATATTTGACAAAGTTTCCAAGTTTTGTGCTAAGTGATTTTTCATCAGCTTTAGTCATTATAACAGCAGTTGGTTAAACTGCTTCACAGTATACATAAGAT
>CABFPE010000076.1:271407-289355 GCA_900660155.1 Hofstenia miamia
CAAAAAATTAAAACTTACACTTCACCCCTAGTTCTTTCGCAATATCAGAGAAGGTACTCTTTCGTAAATCCCTGTCTTTATATTCAGGACAGGCGATATCCCATAAAAATGATTTCTTGGAGACAGCATCTATTGAGTTGCATTCCATACGATCATTCATTTTGAATAATGAACACCTTGTAGTTGAAATTTTAGCAAATCAAAGCATTTAAAAAAGTATTATTTTCAATTGTGAAAATCGGATAAAATACTAAAAACTATGTTTAATAATTTTTTATTAATTGAATACGTCGAAATTACTGCTATTTTGCTTCCATAATAATTAAATAACTTGCAGTCAAAAGCATATATGTCTTATGATTTAGTGTTTACACGGTGACAGCGTGACAGAAGACATACAATAAAATCACAATTATTTGATCTACATCTGTTTTACAATTACCCTACTTGAGAGTTCGTATGTCTTATGTTTTGGGTGTTTACACGCTACATATGTCTTGAGATAATTGGAGACAGATCTGTCTTATGTCACGTGTAAACAGGGTATAACTAGTGCGTGAATAACTTGAAACGCCAAATTTACTCGCACTTTGTAAGAACTATACGCACTTGCAAAGACTTAGCAGCAGCGTTTTAAGCTGCGCATAGGATGTAACTATACGACGATTTTATATGGCACTTTCAATGAAAATAAAAATGAAATATCATGTCATTCATTCAATAATTTGCTAAAAAACAGTAAAATAAACAATAATTGTCTAAAAACATATTCTCTAATTCTCGCTACTCGCTCTGATGATGCTACGAGAACCATTCATTGCTTGACTATGGAATTTAGATGAAAAATGTACATGGATTCATAGCAAATGATAACCGAAATTTGGATTACAAGGTGGAAATTTTACTAGCTTAAATCGCAGCTATTTGATAAATTTACATTTAATAATTCCTCACTTTTCAACATAAATTCCAATTAAAATGCTAAGCCTCATAAACATACACATTACATAGACACTTCAAGGAAAGCGGAAATTTTGCTACCATAAACTAGCTACTTGCACATTCCAGTTACAGTCCAAATGTGTGTGTAATTAACATGTTTAATTGCAATTAGCATACTTTGTAACTTTATTAAATACTGTATTATTAATAATAAATTACCGTTGACTTACTACATTATAAGAAGTAATGGGCATCTCGTGTCATACAGGCCTACTTAAATATATAATTGCATAAATAAATAAAATAATAAGGAAACAATATATTAACTTTTTCCAAACCTTCGAATATGTATGCATACAGTATTTGGTACAGTTATTTGGCAATTTCAAAATTATTCAAAAGACCTCAATTTCAAAAATAGATGATATTTAAATATCTACTTTTTTCAGGAAAATTGTTAATATATTCATGTGTACCAAAAAATGCATACTTAGAGAAAATGCTACACTACATTCATTCAAAAATACAAGCACACGCACATTAATATTTGATAGTTCTTTATTATTTCGTAATGAGCTTTTAGTTTGTAACTTTATTCAAGTACTTTACAGTAACAAGTTTTTCTTACTCTTTCCAACCTGGTAAAAATATTCATATGAAAATTAAAATGAGGATGTAACTATACGACGATTTTATATGGCACTTTCAATGAAAGTAAAAATGAAATATTATGTCATTCATTCAACAATTTGCTAAAAAAACAGTAAAATAAACAAGTGTCTAAAAACAGATTTATAAATCCGTTTTGACTAGCGTTTGTTTTCTTAGAAAGTTTTTAACTAATTTACTATAATGTAAAATATATTCAACGTAATTTTTTAAAATTTTGAGAAATTAGTTTCTTTAGAACTAGATATAAATTTAGCTTTATGTATAGAAAAATAATTTTAAATACCAGAAAATTTTTAATATCCAAATGTAAATTTAAGATCTCAAATATTGTAAAAATCTATATCCTTTTTCATTTTGCTTAACTTCTAACTTAGCATTAAAACTTCACAGGAAATTTCATTTCAATTAGCGATAAAGTTCATTAATTTGTTTAACCCTTAAGATGCAAAGTTGTCGCACAAATCAAAATCCAAGATGAGATACGATAAAAAATAATAGTTTTGATAAGACCTCAGCTAGCTTTAGTCTGTGGTTTCTTAAAAGTAACAAAATTCAAGTAATATGGAATCAATACAGTATTGAATGAAATAGACACATTTCCCAAAATTATTAATTTAGAGATTGCTTTGTATTTAATGTTTATTTCAAAATTCATCAACTGAGTTGGGTTTAATTAATGCTTGGCACTCGATACCATTGGCATATTTTTGCATACATTAATGTTAAATAGAATCACTTTGTATTTGAAAATTTCTATATAATTTAAATACAGGACTTCTGAGACAAGATTAAAATGCTAAGTTCCATTAGGCCACGGTTAGACTAGTGATTGGTTCAAAAGTGATCTTTCACGTTTTGATTGAATCGCATGTCAACCACCCGAGATAATTAGCGATGTGACGATCAACAAAGAAATCGTGCGCGTTCGATTTTCTTGTGATCAACACATCGCTAATCATCCCGGGTGGTTAGACGTGCGATTCAATCAAAATGTGGCAGACCACTTTTGAACCAATCACTAGTCCAACCGTGGCCTTAGGTATATCAAATTTTTGCAAAGCTAGCTGCTTTTCTAATGATATTGCATGAAACTGAACATATATTTCACAATAGCGCTCTCTGCCAAATCGTAGATATGTTTTATTTAAATAACAATATCATTTCAGTGATGGATTATCTGGGAATGGCCCTCATCTTAGCTGTTTTCAGAAATAAGAGTGGTGTGAAATGTAAGATTTGCTTTTATGAAGCCAAAAAGCTACTGAAGTTATTAAACAAATCAAGCAACGATGGATTCCAATTAAATCCCGTCTTGCTTGAGAAAAATACGTCCGCTCGTATAAAGACTGTGATTTCCTCAAAGGCTGACATCTCATCTCGATACCAGTTGGCGTATAATCTGTTTTTCATATTTTCTGGAATAAAATCTATGTCAATCTTAAAATAATTAGTAGTTGTTTGTACTATAATTGAAAAGCTTCATTTTCACAAAACCTAGTTTTTGTTTTGTTGAAATTTGCAAAGAACTACCACAGTTCATATTAATGAGGGATATTAAATCGAAATTAACATTATGTTACCTATGATGCGGTCAGTGATGTTCTTCGGAAGAAAGCCCTGTTACTGTTTCATTGTCGGGAATCATTTGTTAGAAGATTCTATCAGAAAATTTTTCAGAAAAATTGTAAAATCATTGCAGTGTCGCAACAAATCATGAAAATGGATGATGAAGATAAAAAAAATTTACATTTTTCCAACTTCAAGACAAATTTCAAAGCCGTAATTCTGATTCAAACAAGGGACGAGAGACCTACATTTAAAAATTTCATTTTTGCCTCATATTTATGCTAGCTATTTTCAAAAAACATGTAGATGGACTAGATTATATGGTTCAATTTGAAACAGTGACTTAGGTTATATGTTGCGCTATGGTACCCACTATTAAAGTTGAAAGTACAATTAGGTTGGATAGTGCTGGCTGAAGAAGAACGATTTGAAAAGCTGCTTAAGGTACTTGTTTTTAGAAAAAGTCTTTTTAGATATTTTTTCAAAAATTTCACAAAAGTTTTTAACACATCTTATCAAGAGTACCTTAATGAATTTTTCTATTATATTTTCATAATCTGGATTTACTCCATGCCTTATTTTCAGTTTTGTAAATTTTCAATTGTTCCAAATGTTATCAACGATACATTCATCTAAATAATGTAATTTTCTTGATTTTAAATGTGTGAGAATATACATATTCATTATTTCATGTCTCCTTTTGATTCTTCCTGTGTCTCAGGCATTGATGTACACAAAAAGGAGATAGTGGAATGTCCCTCCATCAGGCTCTTAAATTAATTTTCAATGGTAAAAAAAAATAAGTAAAAATTATGAAATAAATTTATTAGTGCTTATTTTTTTAAATATTTTTCAACATTTTGCGTAACGATCGTTCAATTAAGACAACAGTAATGCCCAATCCTTCTATGCCCCTCCCCCGGTCTGAAAATTCTGCTTACGCCTCTGTTGTCAATACCTAGCAGAGTTGGTGCATTAGAAAGCTAACTATACTGACATGAACAATTTTTCATCGATTACACAAATTTCGAAGGCGTAATAGATACAATCAGTTATTACCAAAGTTCCGTTCATCACTAGAATCATCTGGGTTAAGGCAATAATCGTGGAAGCCATAATTTCGAAAGTTGTAAACGTTGCAAAGTTTTTCGTAACATACAAAAAGCAAATTGATGGCTAATTCAAAGAGAAGTTTAGATAGGAATTTGGTCGTCAAACTAACCTTCTGGTACTTTCATTCAACAACGAGTTTTTCAAAATTTGTGATGGCTTTTTAAAAAAGCCTTTAGAAATTTACAATCGAACAACCCCTGACGTTGCGCACGGCGAACATAAATTCAGAAGCTTGACGTTTGTTTGACTTCAGTTTGGTTTTAACGAGATAACAAGTGTCATCAGCACACTGTATAATATTAGGGCATTTTAAATACTAAGAAATATTACAAGAAAATATGTTAAAAATGTTAACTCTAAAATTAATCGTAATGAAAGTCCTTACACAATTTATGACAAATATTTTAAGAGTTTTGGCTATATAACAATATTATGCTTTAAAGCGGAAATAATTATTACATTTTAGCTTTTACATATTTTTCTAATCTAAGTCATCCCTTGTTGAAGATTCATTTGATTTAGAAGTGAGATACAATAGAGTAAATATTTATTGATTTGTCATCAGTTAAATTTTCATTATTTCAATATTTGAGCGCTTGATTATGTAACCTATTATTTGTATTTGTTGATAAATTTTTAAGTACTATTTGCTAAATTTTTTTCCGTACGCAGTGCTTAAAAATTTCTTCTAATTTAGGCTTTATGGTTGCTATTCCCTTTTTCGTCTTAGGACAGCCTTTATTCAGTTTTAATGAGTTTAGAATAACCCGCAAATGGTTTGAAAAGAGCAATTACTTTAGTTATAACTTTAAATGGTAACGATTCAAGCCAAACATCATTGTTTTGAATTAAAATTTTATTTGAAAATAAAGGTATGCTTTATAAACCTAGCTTTGAACGTTGTCTTATATACGTTTCTTAGGACTAATTATAGCGTGTATTAAATTATCATAAGTTAACAAACTGGTATGACCGCTAAAAGTACACATCAAACAATAGAATGTGCACCTGATTTTGACACAATTAGTAAATATGTAGTCAGTGTTTTACTAAGCACCTGTAAGGCGTCTAGGACTTTCGTAATCATCACAATACAAGCCAAACACTGACAGGTAAGACTTAAGATTATGTGTTATCAAAATATATGAAATATTCCTGAAAAGTAAAATTTATTTAAAGTGATTTATTTCAGAAAACTTTGTAGAGGCTTAGACTAAAAAAATTGTCTTTGTAGTTTTTTTGTCGCATGCAGAAGAGTATTCAATCTAGCACTTAGATGCTGCTGTTGCCACACGGCCTCCTAATTTTTTACAACATTTTGTAATGTTTTTAACTATTAAGGAAATATGAATAAAGTAATCATTACTAATACTAATTTATAAGAAATATTCTGTTCTTGTGTTGACGGTTTGAAATATTGCAAAATGTTAGAAACTTATTACTTCCTTTGTATAAATTTTTAGTTTGACCTAGACAATTTTTTAAGTGTTATCTATTGTGAAGTGGATATAAATGTATTTTAAAGTTGAAAACATCTTATATGCTCTGAAAATGTTGGTAATATTAGTAGTAGTAAAGTGACTATTAGCAGAAAAATGTAAAAATGTGCCTACATGGAAGTTAATAGAATCTACCATTGTGAATAGTAAAATTTGAAGTGCATATGAAAATCTGTACTCAAATAGACCTCTCATAGAATTTCTCTTGAAAACATTGGCAGAAAACATAATTTAGGTTCTGCTAGTTTAACTTAAATTTATCAATAAGACTAATTTTGGTAGTTTTGTGAACATATTTCTCAATTTAAAAACTATTTGTCTTTTATTTCGTTAATATCGGCTTGAAAATTTTCAATTTTTTTATCATTTTATGATTGATATATTTAAAAAAATTTAGGAAAGCTTTGAAACATTTTAAAACAGACTTGAATAGTTTTAATAAGTATTTGTAAGTCAAATTTTGATCATTTCTGTATTAACTAAGTAAATTTCAAAATTAGTTGTTTTCGATTTTAAGAAGCACTTCATTTTGAAAACATTTAGGTATTAAAATTGAAATTTTAATAGAATTATTATACTCAAAGTTCTCCATGTGGTGTTTGTTAAGATGTACATCGATTTTTGAGATGCGATAGTATGCTTAAATGTATCTTACATTCAATTATGAATTATTTGAATTAGCGAAAATGTGTAAATCTTCTCACAAACCAAAATCGATTAAACTTATGGTTGAATAAATCCTTTTCTGCATACATCAATGTTTTTTTATATTTGCGTATCTCACCATAAATAATTTCTTGAAGTTGTAAAAATTATTCTGTAAATTTCATGAAACAATTTCACTGATTGAGGAAATTTGCATTATATATATTATAAAATAATGAATTTTTTAGATGGCTGCGGAGGAAGAATTGGACTTTTTGAAATGCTCCATATGTCTAAATCGTCTTGTTAATCCTCATTGTCTACCTTGCTTGCATTGTTTTTGCAAAGTATGTTTAGATCGTTTAATCGAAAGTCAGAATTCACCTGAATTTGACTGCCCTTATTGCCGAGATCTGACATCAATTTATTCAGTTAAAAAAGATTTCCGTTCTGAACAATTCATTAATTTTTATAAAAGATTACCAAATGGTCCAAAGTCAAGAAATTTATGCACCTCATGTATGAAACANGAAGCACATGTATGCAAAGATTGTGTAACTCTTATATGCATTTCCTGTGCTGATCAGCATAGACGAGATGTTAATAGTTCCAAACATAAAGTGTATTCACTAAGCTCAACTGTCCTTTATGTTCAATTCATGGACGAAAATTAGATCTATTTTGCAATGCAACCACCTGTGATGAACCAATTTGCAGCATCTGTTCAGAGAAAAACCATTTAGGACATAAAGTTAAGTCAATTGATGAAAAGATGGTTTTTTATAAAGATCAAATTAGGCACAATTTACAATTGCTTAGCGTAAATTTAGGCAAAGTTTATTCAAAATTAGATCGGTTGGTGGCTTTAGATGTACATAATTACGACATTTTCAATGATTTAGAACTTACATTGAATATGCAAAAAGACAAAATTCTAGAAATTACCGACTATTTTTATAAAACAGAGAAAAAGAAAATTGCAGAAGCGAAGTCCACATATCAAAGGAATTTCCAAAACGAAATTGTTCCGCTTAATACCTTGAAAGAGAAGCTAAATGTGCTTAATTCCATAGATCTCAACTCAAAGTCATTCGAGGAGATATGCGTGATTTATAATAGTGTCAAATTAAATTCGGCTAAAATAGATATAAACGGTGCTCTTAAATTACAGGCAGCTGATTTATCGCTCAACATATCAGAAGATCTTGAAGAAAATGATTTAAAAAATATAATTGCACAGTGGTTGGGAAGCATCTCGTCAAAAAGTGCATAGTATATTCCTTTGAATGAAGCAATTCGAAAGACAATGACTTTTGATTTTTAGTCTGTTTTGTATTGTGCTAATGTCTTACTATTTTTTCACAAAAAATTAATTTGTATATTTTGCATCGAGGAGAAATTAATGCCGTAAAAACTCTTTCTATGATAAATTTCAAATGTATTAATTAATCTTAGACGCAATTCTCAATAAAATATTAAATCATTAAAATAAATTTGAGAAAATATAGTTTATCTTTGGAAACATTTATTCTGATGAAACGCTTTTTTACATACGTGGCGCTAAGAAGTCTGTAACAACATATTTTACTAAATGTATGCGATTAACGTTACAAAATATATGATCATATTCCAGTATATATATATATATGCGTGTGAAAAGCATTAAGATCAAAATAGCAACAGGCACTTGCTACCTAAAGCGACTAAAAAGAATAATAGATACATTAGTAAGAAGTACCGTAAATCCTCGACTCTAAAAATTTGATCTGTTAACTTCACTAATTTCGGGGTTAAGGCATATATTAGACTGCCCAAATGCTGATTTGCTAGTTGTGGTTAAATTATGTTTGTATATGAATGGATAACGTATGTGGGAGGACAAAATTATTGTGGTATGGCAAATGCGCTTAAACGCTTATTGCATACCTTTAACCTAAAAACCTTGTACACGAGGATTTACTAATTTGTTATTTCTTAACTAAAAAAGCAAACTTTTAAATTATAAAATTGACATTATTTGCCTAAAAACACTTTTTACATATTCTTGTGAACTTTGAAATTATTTGGGTTTAAATTTTTTAAGCCCTTATTTCAGCACTATAAATTTAAAATTAAAGGGAAAGCAACACATGCAACCTTAGTTTATTAACTGCAATGGATTTTTCGACATTGATCATAACTGAAAAGGATTTCAATTTTATAATCATGACCATAGCGTTACAAAAATTGATTCACTGAAAGAGCACATTATAAAATCTTATTTTTAAGAAAAAATCTATAAATAGCTTGTTTTTGTAAAAGTATTTTTCATAAAATTTTGATAAAGATATATCGATATTGCCATTTTTATTGAGACAATACATATATGTGCCAACAAAATCAAAAGAACTATTTAAAAGCTATTCGTCAAAACAGTTGATACATATGAAATCCTGGTACAAATAGGTTTACTGCAAATTCTGCAGAAATTCAGTTCTATTGTTTTCACAATGACATTAATCTGACAAGTGAATCGCTTTCGGACAAAAGAGCATTGAGTAGTCTGAATATCAAAGTCTTTCCTGAGCTCTCTGGTCAACTGTTGCAGAAAAGTGCGGCAACTGATATCAGAATGTGTTGGTTTTTTATACAGCACCCATACGTTCATTCCAGCAATATCCAAAATATTAATAAAACGGCTTCGTGCCAGCGTCTACAACCCAATTTTTGTCTAGTAGATCACCTGCATATTTATTATAATAAAATACATTTTCAGGCTTCTTACCATCATCCTGATAAACAGCACCACTATGCTGTGTAGAAAGTATATGCACAGATCTTTTTGGTTTCGCAAGATATCTGGCAAGGTGCAAATTGCCACTTTGGTACATTACAGAAACATGCAATCCTAAATTTTGTGAAGGAGGAAGTTAGGAACGATTTGAACACATTGTTCCAACTATTGTTGTTCGGCGATCTTGACGACGATCAAATCTGAGAAATTTTTTATTTCTCTCATTTTTGGCGGGACATTGTCTTATTGATTATGCGACATCCATATTCATATGTCGTTGGCAATAGTTTTTCAAATGGATAATTTCATCGATATGTAATTCCTTTTAGGTACAGTAGATCTACGAATTTTTTTTACTTCATCACTTGTTAGATTCCAATCATCTATCCTTTGATTAGCAACAGCATTTGCACAATCAACAATAAAATTCAGCATCAGTATCAAAGAGAAGATTCCATGCGGCTAATGGAGTTATGATGCCACCACAAGCTCGTGTTACAACTTCAGGCTGGCTTACTATATTTTGTCGATGTATTCTAGCACGTCTACCTTCCTATGTATTTTCATTTATTGTCCATTCCGTTCCATCTCGCGCTCGAAGTGAATTATTAACATTTTCAATCTCTTCGTGACTGCTATGTGACAAGAGATCTAAATGTTCATCACTGCTGCTTGTTGAATATTAAATATCATGTAATAGCTGTTCATTATTATTGTCCTCTACCTCTTCTAAATCTTGTTCAGTGTCATCTCCAGATTCATCACTTGGAAGATTTATCATTGTTTACAGGAAACGTTGAGGTGACANTTCTAAATCTTGTTCAGTGTCATCTCCAGATGCATCACTTGGTAGATTTATCATTGTTTACAGGAAACGTTGAGGTGACATTCGTTGAGACATTACAAATGACAAGTGATACTGCTATGCTTGAAATTTCTACACCTTTGCAGCAATTCTTCCAAATAAAATTGGAGTATATTTATTAATCCATAATAATTAGGTACAATTAGCTGCGAAACTCTTGCTACAAAATATTCGCGTATTTTTTTAATATTTACATATACTATTCATACCCTTTTATTATTTTAATAGGACGGGCAATACAATCTGTATACATGAATATTTACATGAATTTGTTTTAAAAATCATTTATGATATGTTACTAAGGTTTTGGGTATATTTGTTTTAATTTACAAAACGTAATATAGAAATCGTCAATTGATGGGTTTTGGCGGCGCTTTTAGGTATATTAAAATTCTTGCGCTTCTAGTGTTAATATCGGATTTAATTCAGGCAGTTCATCTAAGCTTTCTGGCTTGTTTGTTGAATACGGGATATAAAAATTAATACTATTCATATTTATAAATAATAGAAATTTACAACCTTTTATTAAAGTGAATTTCTTCTAGAGCAGCATTGGGTTCGCTTAGGTCTATGTAATGCCTATTAGGAAGTCTTGAGCGTCGTGATGGCACGTCTATTTCGGAAAGGTCACAGTTAGCTCCTAGGCATTGAGAAACTTTATGGGGTCTTTGATTCATCAGCTATAGTTGAAGTACATAAATATTCAAATGCTATTTAAATACCAGCCAAACGAATTCAATAAAATCGTAGAAAATAATTTAATAGTAAGAAAACTATCTCAGAGATGGCCATCGGGTACTCGATGTCGGGTATCGGATCGGTTCAGGAACAATAATATATATTATGATCGTGTTGGGTACGCTCAGGGAGCAGGTTACGTCATTTAATTATCGGGTATGATAAATTGAATAAAATGCAATATTTTGTATTTATTTGTTTGCAAATAATGTACATTTTTATATTGAGAATTTTTTTTTTAGTCATGTCAAGCCGGGTATGTGAATCGATAGTCGGGTCGGGTTGGGTTGATCAAATTGTGTGTTAGGTCGGGTCTAGAATTGTTCTTTTATTGAACGCCCATAACTGGAATAGATCCAGATCTGTCCTGATTATTTATGTAACTAGCTTGCACTCCAAAAATGGATCTCTTACCATTGCGAAAGCTTCAGGAAGCAGGTTAAAATCTGAAAAATATGTTTTAAGAGTGTAAGCTATTGATTGAAGCAAAGCAACTTAGATTAATCTCATTGGAGATTTGGATTCAAAAACTGCAACATGTCACCAAAACAAACGAATTTTTTTCACATAACTTCTTAGCCAGCAGTGGGAAAATTAAATGCAATTGATATGCATTAGTTGTCATGCGTCAAAACATTTAATGTAACACAATCGTTCAGTGTAGCTTTACATCTAATCAGAAATTAATGTCATTCTCAATGCATGATCCGATTTAAAAAAAAACTTACAGCCGTTCCGGCCCAAAAAATGGAACTAGTCCGACCTACCCAGTTGCAACCCTGTTTACTGCCGGGGAACAGCAACTACCTTAAAGAATTACGAGAGAAAAAGGATAAATAACTTTATTTCTAGCTCAATATAATTACCTTCTATACATGTATGTCGTTAGAATAAATAATATTTTTAATTTACATAATATTGGAAAATATTCCAATATGATACAATAAAAGACTATCTATCAATCTATCTACCTATATATATATATATATATATATATATATATATAAAATTAAATTAAATGATAATACATATATTTAGTTGTCCTCAAGAATTGCAATCAAATACAAGAGAATAGAGAACTTATGAAAAATGAATTTAAGTATAAATTTCAGAGTCGTTTATATCGAAATTTTGTTGTTGATTGTTACTATTTAACCGTCAAACTAAGGATTAAACATAAATGTACATTTAGGCTGCGTTGTGACACAGAGAAAAATATTATCTTAGATTTCAGATACACTTGGCATCATTTGATGCCAAATTTATGTATTTATGTATATAGGATTCATATCAAACTAATAACTTACTTGATAATCTATAAATTACTAATGGAAAATTGCCATAGTGCAAGCATCAAGTTTCATGTTATTAATGAAATATGTAAGATATGTTATTCTGTATCATCTAATAATATTTATAAATTGCATATTGATGATAATTTATGTACTTATCAACAATTACAATAAACACACTACTAAAACGACCTTCATTTCGACAATTTCATAATAAGATATATAATTAATTTTTAAAATACAAAATACGTGAATATAAATGTGTTTCTACCTTTTTCTTGTGGAAAAAATGTTAAAAAAATTATCTAAGCATATTCAAAGCATCCTAAATATCATCATTTTTGCAGCTGATCTATTGCTTGCTTCGCCAAAGCCGAAATTCGGTTAATTAAGAGGAAACTGAAAGTTTTTCCCAAAGTAATGAATTTAGAGCTGTGTGGAGATGGTGTTCATCGGTACCTGTAGCCAGTGTCTCCCGTATTCGGAGAAGTTATACGCGCAATTAACAAAAAACTATAAAAACTAAAAATCAATGTTTTTAGTATTTTAATTTTAATTATTAGGCAATCATATATAATCATTGTTTCTGTTAACATATAATATAAATGCATACATTTAGATTATCTGCAAATTTCATTATTGTGGTGTGAGCCTAAATCATGGATTTATCATGTACATTAATGCCTAAATTATAAAATGAAAATGGTGAAAGTCCAATTGCAACGTTAAAATTAATTGCAAACAAAAAACAATTTACACACAGCTCATCTCTGAAGGCAATTTATTACAAATTTTTTCAAGTTTTTTGAAAAAACTGACAATGTAGCTACACTTTCAAGGAACAATAGACCGTAATTGCAAAGTGAAGGAGTTCTTGTGATTTAGAAAGCACTAGCAGAAACAGCTTCAAATGTTACTGCCCAATCTTAATCCACTTTAATCATAACTCGTGTGCTAACTTTTTTGCAAAGTGAGCAGCAAAAATCGTCAACCAGTTTTCAGGAAGATAAGGCGCTTGCCCACTACAATGTTGGAGAACTTTTCACTAAAACATTTTGTTGGCCACCAAGGTCTCCAGACCTGCCTCCCCTCAATTACTATTTGTGGCCACTTTTGAAGGATAAAATGACCATCAAGGAAAACCAAGTGATATTGATCAGATTAAACCACACATCTTTGAATAAGTTGCAAAACTACACATGGTGAAATAGCAGCTGCAAACAATGCTCTGAACAGAAAGTGCCAACTAGTCTTCAATGGAAATGAAGGCCATTTTTAACATTTACAATAGACGAAATAATTTCCCTTTCATATGTTGCTAATAATGCATATTGTATTGGGGTTACAGTACCAGTCTACAGACTGAAAAGCGGGTGATACCATGAACGGTGTCCGCACCTTATTCCTAGAAGTTTGCCCACTAAGGCCGATTTAAAATTGAGAATCTTCAAACGACCCGGCACGCAGACCGCTGATCTCTGCTGAGTCTCATCAACTGAGTGAAGTCGAATGCCGAACTTCAGTTGAGAGCAGAGATGCAAATGAGGCGAGTCAACTCATGGGGCAATTTGGGGCAGGTGTGGGGCAGGATTTTTCTAAAGTGGGTACTCATGGGGCAAAAAAACTCTTGAGTTGAGAAAACTGAGACAGAAAATTGCCAATTCTTGAGATTATAAAACTAATTTCTTCATATAATTAAAGTTCTTTGCTTGATAAAATTTTCTCGCCTTTTGAAAAGTCAATTACCATGAATTTCTAACTCTTAATGAAATTTGATTCTATTCAATAATACCAATAAGATCTGTTTTATATGATTTGTTATCAATAGGTTTTGCAATTACACTGGAAGTTATGCAATTTAACCTTGCATAAATATAAAATTCAAGAATATTTTGTTATTACTATTGTTTTAATATGTATTTTCATCACGTTTGTTATTAAATTCCTATTCGTAGTAATATTAGAGAAGGCATTTCAAAAAATTGATTCTGTATCTTCTAGGCAGTAAGGATTCAAAATATTTGGCAGTTGTGGTGTGTTAAAAAAATTTCAATTGAGCAAATATGGGGCAATTAGTTTTTGGAAAAGAAATTTTTAGGTAAGGCACTTTTGGGCGGGAGAAAATAAAGCGTGCTGCAATATGGGAAGATTTCAACAGCGGAAATGGGGTAGAGCACAAAGTCTGTGGGGCAGGGTGGGGCAGAGCAAGGCATTACACAAAAATCTGCCCCACTTGCATCTGTGGTTGCTAGAGTTGCGCCACTCAAACTTTAATCAACAAAGGCTGCTAACGGTGGTAACTTAGTGAGTGTGTGCTACTACAAAGAAACCAGTGTGACTCAGCAAAACTGTCTCACATAGCAGCACACCAAATGTTAGCCTTTGACTTATCTCATAGACCCGAAGAAAGAGAGTTATCCCTGACATGACTTCCTCATGAGACACACTCATTCTAGGCATCAGTGAACCATCTAGCTAACAGTGTTTCCACAGTGCCACCTTTTGACTAGACAGCTTTAGGTGAACTCTTTTTTGTGTTCCTCATTGTACATGTACATATTTTTGTTCCATTTACCTACTGTCAAAAGTATGGCCAATATAAGTTTTTGACTTTATCACCTAACGTTGTGATAAAAATAGGTAAAATCTTTCCATACTCTATGTTTAAAAAAATTCTCATCAGTACTCTGGTAATGGAATTATCATCCATAATTTTTTATTCTCAAAATTTGAGCACGAAGATTTTTCAAAATTTTAATATTAAAATTCAAGCTTGAGAATCCCGCAAACAGTCTTGAGGATACCTGCAACATTTTCAGAGCAAAACTTTAAATCTGCTTGCATATTCCAGTTGGAAATGGAAGACGTCTCCTCCACTATGGATTTTGATATGTTGAAAATTCAAGTTTTCTCATCGTGCTCATAGGCATAGTCAACTCATAAATATATATTTTCATAAACCGAAGAACTCTATTGTTTAGTTGCAATTCTAACTCTAGAACTATTTTGAAATATATAACGTAATACCAAATGCGTGACTGCTATGCTTCTGGTTCAGCCATGCAAAAAGTTTTCCACAATGTCTCAAGAGATACCATATTCTACTTAGTTTTGAAAATGCGACTATGTAGGTGAACCCTAAACAGCCTAAAGATTTTGATGGATTCTATTAGAAATATTAAACACTTATAACTAACTAAAAATATTAAAGATGTATCAAATCTGTAAAAAACAAAGATTTGGGGTGAACTACTGACAAAAAACGTAGTTGAGTTGTGTTGTTGCTGTCATGGACTTTAGGCGCTTTGTCATCTAAACACTAGGACTAGGTATGGGAGGAATTTGAATAATTTTAAAAAAATCTGATTTTCCGTATTTCAATGCGCATCAAACACCTGAATAATTTCAATGAAAAATTTTCACTAGTTACCCATGGATGAGTCAAAATCCTAGGATTCCAAAATTTCCAGTAGGCTTTGCTGAAATTGTAGGAGAATGTGAAAACGGTTTGTGACTTTAAAGGCAAAATAGGTTGTTTGAGTTTAAAAATAGATTTTTGGTTTCTCTACTGACAACAACCGTTTACATGAGTTCTGTTGTGAGGTCAACTAAATTATTTACTGTTAGGTGAACCTGCTGTCAGTGCTAGAAATCAATCTTGCAAAAATGAAAAATTCAAGAGATTGACAAAATGCTTTGGCATAATATGATTTACATTTGTTCACAGTTCAGTACCCATGTTAAACAAAGGTAGCAAATGTAATATGATTAAACTTATTCGTAATAATCATAGTAGAACATTATTTCATATCTTCCGTATTAACTTCGCATTATGATAATGCGCATATTATCCATCGTTGTAAGATAATATTATTAATACGTATTGGATATTTCATATAACATTTGTATAAAAATACGTATCATATCTATTTTATAGATTCAGAAGAGTAATACGTGTTATAACAATTAAAAAATTGTAGCAAATTTATGGGACAAAACCTCTATAATATCATATATGTGATTAAAACATACAAATAGTATTTTTTTCACAAAATTAAATATAGAATGCTTCATTCCAATAACATAGAGGATTAAAATTTTGGATTATAGATTATTTGGCAATATTTTGTAAAAATGTTAACAGCTACTTAAAATATTTCAATTAAAAATGATGAAATTACCAGCATAAATATGTTGCATATACTGTATATACTATTATGTCTATTTGCAAATAATAAAATGAAATATGTTTCAAATAAACATACAAACTCGCTCAGCCATCAAAATTTTTACAGTTACCTATTGAAAACCCTTTCATCAAATTTCAAATTTTTAGAAATTATAATTTCTAAGAGATTGAATATTCAAAATAATTTATTTATGATTATTTTTTGACCTCAAAGTACAATAATACGTGTGTATTTAAACATTAAGCTAAATGAATTTTGTTATATCAAAGGATATCGTTTTAAAATTTGTTCAGTTTTGCCAGATTTATTTACATATTGTCATTATGTATAGTTACAAAATTATTGATTTTTATTAAATGTCGATGCCATAAGCAAGTGGCTGTTTAGCCATATATTTATTTATTGGGGCTTTGTAACAGTATGGCTAACAATAATCAAACTGTTTGAAGCTAGAAGATGTTTTCTGATCTTATTGTAATTTAATAGATGTTTGGCTTTGTCAAAATGCCTATCAAAAGATTTAAAAATGATCAAGAATTTTTCCAAAAGGTTGGCAACATCTTAGCAAAAAAAATCCATGCAATTTTGCTAGGGAAATAACTAATATGATCATAACTTTCGTACAGTATTTCTATTACGATAACGTAAATGTATTTTTTCATAATAAGATCATAGCAGGTTTTGCTAAAACAAAATAATCCTAATATGTTTTGTTTACTACGATTGCACGATGTTTGTTACAGTTGTTTCACGTGGGTAGCAACCGGAAAAATAATTTCTTTGACTAAAGAAAAAATATCCAGCGGGTTTTGAAGCACAAGAATAAATTGTTTTTAGGACCAATCTATACATTTTAGCACCAATTATTAATTAAAATTTTACCTATTTTAGCACTTTTTGGCAACTTTAGTAGTTGGCGACATATCTACAAAATATATGAGGGATATTCACCGTCGTACAAACTCTTAGAAAGATATTTTATAGGATAGGAGCATTGTAGTTTGCAAAATATATGAGACAACAGATCCAGGCACCTCATCTATTCATTCAATCCTTACTCTACTCCTAACTTCTGACTCACTGCTCTTTTGTGTAGTATCTCAACACTGATCTGAAGTGGTGATCAGTTGGAGGGTAAGTTGGCTAAAATTTTGTCATTAGAGACAACTGTTGCAGTTCAAAAATATTTGAAAAGCCTCTTTGCTATTGATTGACAGTCATCGTTTACTAGACGAATTTGAAGTACTCCGGCAGGAAAAATTTTCACAAGATACTTAAAAAATAGCCAAAACCTGCCTAAAGATGTTTGAGAAATGTCTGATGGGGGTTGCTGGAACTCTTAAATATTATTTTTCATTCTAGATTTGACTAAATTTTGAATCCTCAAACATTTCACTACATATTATGATAACAATTTGAAAGTTTTTACTAATGTTAATTCGGACTTTCTACTATTGTTTTTGAAGTTATACTTATATATAGATACATCTATTTCTGCTCCGTACAAAACTTAAATGTGCTAAAATTATGTATTATTAACAAAACAGAATTTCGAATGGAGATATTAGACACATATTTTAGATTAGCACGTAATTATAATAGCAAATATAAAGTCAAATTGGTCCTAGTCGCAATTGAAAAGTTAGTCCGGGT
>CABFPE010000076.1:289376-304572 GCA_900660155.1 Hofstenia miamia
AATTTCGAATGGAGATATTAGACACATATTTTAGATTAGCACGTAATTATAATAACAAATATAAAGTCAAATTGGTCCTAGTCGCAATTGAAAAGTTAGTCCGGGTCTAATTTTTAATTTTCCAACATTTTACTGAGATTTCACAAGTTAACCTCCTTTTTGCTGCAGTCCCATAGTCCCTCCTTTAAATCCACCTCTAGTCACACACATATGTCCAGGCCCAATATAGAAATTGAACTATACGCAAATGCTTAGTTATGGCCTTGTGAAGACAGATGAGATGTTTGTACATTGTTCTCATATTTGAAATCTATTGATGTTGTAAACTCAATGCTTCATTTTTACTTTATAATGCATCATAGAATCATTTTACAACTAAATGAATAACTTTCTTTCAGCAACTAATTTAACTATTTTAGACGTATTTGAAGAAAATATAGTATCAATATTGCCAAATATTTTTCAGTTTCTAGGGATCCGCATTGCCGATTTGGAATTTACGTAAAAGTTAGTAAAGTTAATTTTACATTTAATGAAAGGTGTTTTTCAATAAATCACAATAAATTTTTATTAACATTGAAGCTAAAAGCGATTTCGGTGTAATAAAACATATAGAATACGTTCACATTTGATTAACATAAATTAATGCATAAGCAACACATTTTGAACTAATTTCAAAGAAGCATTAACAGTATTGCTGTTTACTATTAAAGTAGGTAGCAGTTTTGTATAATCTTAGTCAAAAGCAAGAAGTAATTCATTTGATAAAAGTATAAGTGTATTACCAATGTATAAACCATCTGTAGCTATAAAATCATTAGCATTTAAAGATGATATTTTGTTTCCATTTCTATCTAGTAGAAGAAGCGTAGGGCTGTTTGAAAAACCAAGTACGTATGCTTCGAGTGTTATCGCTTGACAGACAAAGTAAGAGCTTACAGCTCTTTGAAAAACTAGCACTGAAAACATTAAGGGGCTAGCAGAATTGTAGAAATCAAAAGAGTAAAACTTAAGGCCATCAGATTCATTGCGCAAGCAACATACTTTAGCATTAAAGGTACACACAATTTTTCCTGTGCACAAATCCTTAAATTCAAACGTGGAACCACTATCGTCCATCCTTACTATTCGCTTTTTTTCGAGAAAGAAATTACTGTAGTTGTTAGAGCCCATGTCAATAATTTCATATAGTGAAGATTCTAGTTCTATTTCTCCTGAAGATGATATAGTCATCAGCATTCCTCTATTTTCATTCGAATTACAAAAATATATCATGTACTTCCCTTGAAAGAAACAGCCTGATATTTTTTCAAACGTACTTGAAATGCTAATGGGGATCTTCTTAATGATTGTTAAACTATCTAAAGATATTTCTTTTATAAAAAAATCATTTCCTTCCCTCCCAACAATAGCAAATTTTAAATGATTCACCTTTATTAGAAGATATCGAGAGGTATTCCGATCATGGACTGGCTTCGAATTCTTTAATAGAGGGAACTCCATCTTTAGACGATCAAATTTACTTTTACTTTGAATATTTTTATTAATGTTTGTTATAGACATTCTAGAATTAGTGATAGCTTCAGCGTAACTTCTTCCATTACCAGACTGTAATTCAGTGCCGCTTTCAGGTAGTTGATAAATTGTCCCTTCGGCATGTGCTAAAGAGTTTTTAGGACCTATTGATAGTGCTTCGATAATAAATCTCATATGATTCTCCAACTTTCCTTTGAAAGTAATGTAATCTTTACTGTTAATATTTATTGTTGACTTATCAAACGATAATTTTAAGATTCCGGTTTCTTTTGCAATTTTTAATTCTTCATAATATAAAAAATCTGTTTCTGTAAGTATTTCTGCTTTAGATATTTTGTTAATCAAATTATTAATCGATAGTTTTTCATCATACAATTCTAAACATAGTGCATCATCAACAACAAACTTCTTCAGATCATTGAGGACATCAATTGCTTTCTTGATGTTTTCATATAATGGTAGAGTACATCTGATTGTATTTTCATTTTTAATTCTTTTCAAAAATTCAACGTATTCTTTTGTTTTCTCTTCTGTTTTATGTTTCATTAAGCAAACCGCGCAGAAATGAAGTTCACAATCATCACATTTTGCCAATTCATCCTAGAAAAGGATACTGTTATCTTTATTAGTGAGACCAACCTCACAATATTCAGTTATTTTTTGGCAAATTTGTTCAAAAAAAAATTTAGCTTCAACTTTGAAAAAAAAATTATTTCTGTACATTGGTGGCATTTGGGAGCAGTGGTGAGAATTCTCACAAAATTGCTAACCACACCCTAACCAAAATATACATTTGATATCCGAACCTAACACTACCCGTCAAAGCTATTACCTATTAAACATCCGATCCAAAGAGGCATTGAGTATCCCGACCATACCCGACTAACCAAGACAAAATAATAATACTTACAGTGTCTGTGTAAAGATACACTCACTAGATTGATTGCATTGACAAATTTACTGTCACAATATTAATAACTCCTTTATTAGTCCTTTGGTGTATACGTTCCTTAAATATTTAATAATTACATGTACTTAAGTAAAAAATTTGATACAATAGTCGATATTAATAGCTAATATTGCATTTCCTAACTGAGCTGTAAATTTTTTTCTCCGAAAATGAATCTTCAATTATCTACCAATCAATATGACTTGTAACTGCATTTGGTTCAAACGCAAATTTAAATTTAAATCCAGTATTTTTTGTAAATTTAAAGTTTTCACAATAGTTTTTCTTGAGGACCAGGATCATTTTTCCAGTTCAAAGATTTTGTGAAAGTGGTTTATATTTATTCTTTTCAATTTAATGTTATACATAGAAAATTTTTGAAATATTTATTTAATAAATGAACTGATATTTATAAATAATGGAAAACAATAGGATCGCAATTAAAGGTTTAATAAACAAGTTAACACACCGTAAAAATTATTTTCAATGTCATCCGGAGACTAGACACGATTATAGAATGTATAATACATTACGTAAAATTACATAATTTAGCACTATTTTAAACAAATACAAGAAGTTACTGTGCATAGCATTCCATCTATACATACTGGCTCATAAACAAAGTTGTCTGGCGTGCTTATCTCTCCAATGGTAAACACTAGCAAGGATTTAGGCTCATTCAACGTATTTTCACTGCAACAGTGTATGTACTGCTGCGCTTTAAAGGATTTTAAATAAAAGCATACAAAATTTTGTTCACATTTGTTAAATTTTCATCAACACAAATTTCGCAATTTTACAATAAGGGAAGTGATCCAAATTCAATACGTTAACAAGTGAAAATGCAGCCGTAAACAACAATTCTAGCTTCAAATGTCTGCATACGCTTTAATAAATTGATTTGCATAGATATATTTGAAGAAATGTGCAGAACCTAAATGTGTCAAAGTTATTTGTAATAACATTTACGGAAAAAAATCCATTTAACGTAAACTTCAGCTTTAGCGAATTTACATTGAGTGTAAGTTAACGATTTGGTTTACGGTCATGTTAAGGTAAAACACCATTTGTTAACAGTGTTGTTAACGTATTGAATTTGGATCACTTCCCTAAGGAAATTGCCTAATACTAAAATAGGATTCTAGATGTTTCTATGCGCTCAGATTATTTTTACATGATTCGAGCAGTTTCACCCTTTCTGCAAATATTTTTTAATAGAGCGTTAAGATCTATTGAAATCATCAGTATGCCATGATAATTCACAGTGCAATCAAGTATGTAATACAAAAATATGACAGTTAGCACATAGGTGAACTTTTATTTTAAAACTATTAGATTTACTTAATTAACTAATTGTGTAACAATGTTGACACACAACTAGACGATACTAGTAAGCGCGGTGCTAACAGATATTTAAATGGATGTACCGTTTTTAATAGATGATACACGTGTTTTATTATAAGCTTTCGAAGTATTACACTTGGTGACAGAAATCAAAGTTTACTATGTCGAATCCAATAACTACAAAATGTCTTAATACTCCTGGACTGTTGGATATAATGGATCCGTCAAATCGACTTTAAAATATGGAAACAGAAGATGACTATTTTTCTACGAGCTGCTGGAATAAGAGATGAAGCATCGAAACGAGACATCCTATTGAATTCGCTATCAGACACAACCTTAGAAGTATACAATGGATTTTCTTTATATCCTAGTGAAGGCACATATGACAATATCATGGATAAGCTGGAAGAATATGGCAACCCTATAGATAGCATATCTTTGGAACTACACAAGTTTTTCGAACGAAAACAGCAGCAAAACGAACTAATTAATGACTTTTATGTTTATCTCTTATCTCAAGCACATATAAGTTAGATGGAATGGAAAAGAAAAAACTAATCGATACGATATATTGCTATAGGATTGTTAGTGGCATAATTGACGACGACTGTCGGAACGCAATGCTTAAAGAAAACCTTACGATAGAGAAAGCTATGTCAATTGCTCGTATTGCCGAAAATGCAACAGATGCACTGAAACACATGAATAAACCAAATCCTCCCGAAATGCCAAACAGCTTGGGACTTCCTGGTCTGAAGACCCATTACTTTATCTGCAACAACGCAAACAAAGGATAGAGATCAGCTACAACAATTAATAAAAGATTTTAGACATCTTTTTGATCTACCGATGAAAAAAGCAAAGCTGAGAAATTTTGAGCCGATGCCAATTATTAAGTTAAAACAAAATCAAGAACCTCGTACTCAAACAGTGCGACACATCTACAAGCCAAAACATCAAGAGTTCGTTATAAGTAAAATTAAAGAATGGCAAGAAAACGGACTGATAAGGCCATCGTGTTCTTCATTCAGACACAATATTCAAGTTGTTGAATCGAGCGATAAACTCAGATTAGTAATAGATTATCGATCTCTAAATAGCTGTACAGAATTTGATTCGTTTCCAATTTCAAACTTGGATGATCAATTGAGAAAGTCATCTGGTTGTTCAGTTTTTGAATTTGCGCAATTCTATCACCAAATCCCCTTGAATAATGATGTTCCAAAAGCTGCTTTGTTGCAAACGGTAAACTATGGGAGCCTTTAAGAATCATTGAAGGTCTTAAAAATGCAATGGCTCAAGCGGCGAGAATCGGTTATGAATTTTTTGAAAATGAAGTTGATTGTGCATACCTGGTAGATGACGTTCTGATTGGGCTAAGAATTCAAAAGAACTTGATGCGATATTAAGAATAATTTTAACCAAAATCGCACAGGAGACTTACGTTGCGACAAGATAAGTGTGCTTTCTTTGAAAGGAAAGTTTCATTCTTGGGACATACTGTTGAAAATGGTGCTGTATCGCCAGATTCTAAACGAATTGAACCAATCATCCAGTTTCAAAAGCCAAAAGGAGTCGCCGCATTGCAAAGATTTTTGGGAATGATTGGGTGGTATCGAGAATACATACACAATTTTGCTTCTACCAGCTTGCCACTACAGCGCCTAGTTCAAAGATGATCATTACAAACATGAAACGGTGAACATGATCTTTCATTTAAAAAATTAAAGCAACAGCTTAGTCTTGCTACCTTAACGCTTCCAAAACTAAATGAACCAATAACCCTATTTACCATGTCTACGATATCAGCTGTACTAGATCAAAACAAGAAGCCATTGTATTTTGCAAGTCGCAAGCTCACGCAGCACGAAGAGAATCTTCATATTAATGAAAAGGAGGCACTGGCCCTGGTATTTGCAGTAGAAAAAATGAAAATTTCTACGTTGATAATGGACAGCGCTGCATGTTCTCTTTTGTTCAAAACCAGGAAACCATTACCCAAATTGCTACGCTAGAGACTGGCATTAGAAGAGTACGACTTTTACGTCAAATTGATTAAAAGCAAAGAATGTTGTAGCAGATGCCTTATCGCGGGAGAGTTACTTAATTAGCAAAGATTATGGAGCAATATGGAAGCATACCTTACTGAAGACAATACAAGGAAATCACATTGGAAAACTGCAATGAAAGCAATGATTCAGCAGGACAAACTGTATTGGCCAGGTTGCAATAGAGATATCGACAATTTTGTAGATAACTGCGAAACATGTTGCTGGATCAAGCCTCAATGGGCCAAACCATCATCCGGGATTTTGCCAAAGGTTTTACGACCGGGACAGTTAGTCTGTATTGATTTTGTTGGCCCGCTGCCAACAACACCAAATGGAAACCGTTATCTTTTGAATTTTGTCGACGCTGCCTCACGGTTTGCAGAGGTGTACTGCATCAAAAACATTACCACTTATACGCTGTGCAAATGTTTTCAAGATTACGTGGCACCCTATGGACACATTGAGCGCTTGTTAAGCGACAGAGGAAGTCAACTTGAGTGAGGATTTTGCCAGTGAGTGCAAGAGAATGGGAGTAAAAAGCTAAGGACGACGAGTTACCTCTCAAAAGGCAATGGCCTCTGTGAAAGGTTCAAAAACGCTGTGTACTAAGTTTATCAATTCAACATGAATCTGTTAGCTCTACGGGAAACTGGGACACCCATATTACGAGAGCCATGGGATGTTATCGTCATACTGTGCACTTTGGCAACGGGCTTTAGGCCACATTTTTTATGTTTCGAGCAAATTTGAAGGACTTAAAGAGCTCAAGAAAATTTAATAAAATCGGCTCAAATAAATATGTATCAATCGAAGTCACTCACAACTTGGCAGCGTGCTGCCGGGGATAGTCATTATACGGTGTCCTACGTATACTCAAAAAGGGCACATTCCGGACCACCGCGAAGGAATTGTTGAAGGCATGACGTCTCCTCAAGTTGCAGTGGTTGACGGAGAAACAGTTGCTGTAAATAGACTATCAAGATTGCCAACTCATCAACATAAAGAGGAAGGGAACACGGGTGCAATTAATCCTACCGAATCTCATAACGCAAAATCTACAATTGCTGACGAAAACTTGGCGTCAGAGGCTACACGACCCCAAAGGAACCGCAAACAAAGACAGATTTTNTTTCAATTGATAAAGAAACTGAAATTTCAAATAAATGGATTTTTACGGTATTTTTGATCGAGTTGAAGTTCGAATTTTAATGATTTCTTTTCCGAGTTTTACGAACATATTCAGGCTTTCCCTAATTTTCCGGGGTGATGTGTAGATTTACTTAATTAACTAATTGTGTAACAGTGTTGACACACAACTAGGCGATACTAGTAAGCGCGGTGCTAACAGATATTTAAATGGATGTACCGTTGTTCATATATAATACGCGTGTTTTATTATAAGCCTTCGAATGATTACACTTGGTGACAGAAATCAAAGTTTACTATGTCGAACCCAGTAACTACAAAATGTCTTATACTCCTGGACTGTTGGATATAATGGATCCGTCAAATCGTCTGAGGAACTTTAAAATATGGAAACAAAAGATGACTATTTTTCTACGAGCTGCTGGAGTAAGAGATGAAGCAGCGAAACGAGACATCCTATTGAATTCGCTATCTGATACAACCTTAGAAGTATACAATGGATTTTCTTTATCTCCTAGTGAAGACACATGACAATATCATGGATAAACTGGAAGAATATGACAACCCTATAGATAGCATATCTTTGGAACTACACAAGTTCTTCGAACGAAAAAAACAGACAAACGAACCAATTAATGACTTTTATGGTTATCTCATATATCAAGCACATATAAGTGAGATAGAATGGAAAAGAAAAAACTCTTCGATAAGATATATTGCTATAGGATTGTTAGTGGCATAATTGACGACGAGTGTCGGAAAGCAATGCCTAAAGAAGAAAACCTTATGATAGAGAAAGCTATGTCAATTGCTCATACTGCCGAAAATGCAACAGATACACTGAAACACATGAATAAACCAAATCCTCCCGAAATTCCAAACAGCTTGGGACTTCCTGGTCCGGAAAGCACAAACAGTCGAAGAGTGGATCAGTTTCAACTCAGTATGAGCCAAAGACACAGCAGAATAAATGTAAGTTTTGTGGTAAAATTCACCAATTAGGAAGGAAGAATTGTCAGGCCGCTAACATAATTTGTTTCAATTGTGGAGTTATCGGTCATTTTTCGCGCTTTTGTCAAAAGCCAAAAAAATCAGGGAACTCTTGTAAACGCTAATATTGGCCATGAGCAACAAGAAGAAAATGGTGACTATTATGGGTTACAGAATTTCTTTATGGAGGGACAAATTTCGCTTATGGCTACAGAGAAAAAAGATAATTTTAAAACTATTGAACTGAGAACAAGAGCCGGTGATATCCCCTGTTATATAGACTCTTTATCGACTTATAATCTTATTAGCCAAGATTATTTTAATAAGAATTTGTCAAGGAAAGTCACCTTAGGCAAATTGGAAACCGATGAATCTATAACAATTGCCAACAGGACTCTGGAAGGCAACCGCTCGAGTAAATGAATCAGTGGATGAACAAATAACGTTTCGAGTTGTTGATAAATTGTCAGTTAACGCCATTGTTGGCATAGAATTTCTTTCAAGATTTGAAGCAATACATCTTAATTTTTCAGGCAAAGGAAGACCCATTACTTTATCAGCAACAACGCAAACAAAGGATGGAGATCAGCTACTTAAACAATAATTAGTAAAAGATTTTAGACATATTTTTGATCTACCGACACATCTACAAGTCAAAACATCAAGAGTTCGTTACAAGTAAAATTAAAGAATGGCGAGAAAACGGACTGACAAGGCCATCGTATTCATTCAGACCCAATATTCAAGTTGTTGAATCGAGCGATAAACTCAGATTAGTAATAGATTATCGATCTCTAAATAGCTGTACAGAATTTGATTCGTTTCCAATTCCAAACTTGGATGATCAATTGAGAAAGTTATCTGGTTGTTCAGTTTTTGCGAAGATTGACATTGAATAATGTTGCAAACGGTAAACTACAGGGTTGCCGTTGATATGGAAATTTTGCATTAAATCTACAGACTGTTGCTAACTGATATCAATTCAAATCAACAGTAATTTTTTGTTGATATCAACAATATTACATTATTTGATACAATGTATTCTTTACTTATTTCAACAAAATTCACTAACTTGCGAGCTCATTTGCTTAAACAGGGCACACGACTTCATTAATAATTATTAATGCAATCTTGATTGCACTGCAGATTTATATTTTGATAAATATTTATCCTAAATTTTTACATGCTTACATATCCAGTATGTTCATTATTAATAATATTTCAACCATATTTAGTAAGTCAATTCTTAAATTATAGATCTGCTTGAAAGTGTTGCACATTAGTTAATATGAAATTTTTCTACATATGATAGGGCCTAGCTATACAAAGTGCCAATAAAAATAAATATATTAAAATTATATGTATGCGACCACTGCGTAACAAAAAAAACTATTGCGCTCATTCTGTATGATAATAAAAAGTACCACTTTGTACACAATTTTTTACAAATCCTACTCTGTACGATAATTGGTGGGAAAAAATTATAACTCCCACTCTGCATCAATTTTTTTTCAAAACTAACAAAAACCACTGAAAAACAAACTTAAAAACATATTACACACAAAAAATAAAAGTATCTATGGCTTTAAGTATTTAGCTGCAAAACGAAGCTTGTTGCAAATTCTTGATAGTCTCTTCTGAAAAATCTTTTCAAACAGTTTAAGAAGCGCCCTCCTATTATTATTCCAGTTACAATTTTTACTAAAAATATTCAAGGCATTTATAAATTCGATTCTTTGTTATTCTAATGGGTTTGAAATCCTTCGTTTTGAAGTTTTTGCTATTGAAAGCACACTTTCATACATGGCTGATAGATAGGAAATGATTGACTGAATATATTCCTTCTTACCGTTTCAATTGTGTGGCCAGTTTGACGAAGGTGTCCTTGCTTTACTTTTTCAGGAATCATTCAATATATGACTATCCCAGAACTTCCTTACCGACGTTGAATTAAAATTGAATTTAGAATGTTATATTGTATTGCATTTCTAATCTGGGTTGACATTGTGGTACAAATATTTTGGTTTTTATTGCCAAAAATTAGTTCACAATGCACACCATGTGTTTTTTTAAATGAATTTATGAGCATTTTCATTCTTCGAACTTAAAATTTTTTATACCCAGTCTTATGTTTAGTGTTCGCTAATGATTTGCCATTCTTTAGTTCTTCAATATATTTTAAAGTTAAATGCAATTAGTGATGGAGGGCGACAAGTTAAACTATACTGCAAATAAAAAAAACAAGGCCTTGCAAATGCACATGGTCAATTTTTATAGCATTCTTAAAATGACATCTTTAATTGTTTGCTTAACTACCGTCATTGCATTTATGGAGGGTATCTTTGACAACATTATATTTTTACTTAAAATTTTTTCACGTGCTGCAGAACGACATACACTCTTATTAATCTAAAACCTTTTGTCAAAAATACGTTAATAATAGTCATACCATATCACATCCAGCTGATGCATTAATATTTCGCGTCAATGTTTCAATTCAGAATCATCATACCAAATATCCATCGCTATTTTGAAACATGTACAAAACGGTAACTAAAATTTTTGAGTGTACAGAATGGGATTATAAAAAATTCATCATTTTATGAAAATTCCGTGGTTTAGCAAAAATATATGCAATTATCGAAAGTTGCGTTGTTAAAATATTTTAAAATTCTTTCAAGTCGTTTCAAATTTACACGTAAGTCCCACTGTGTACTATGAAAAATCGGACCCGACTTCCACTGTGTACGCCTTTTCGCAATTTCCCTTTATCAACATGTTGATATCAATTCAAATCAATATCAACGGCAACCCTGGTAAACTATGGGAGCCTTTAAGAGTAATTGAAGGTCTCAAAAATGTAATGGCTCAAGCGGCGAGAATCGGTAGATGACGTTCTGATTGGAGCTAAGAATTCGAAAGAACTTGAGGGGATATTAAGAAGAATTTTAACCAACATCGCAGACAGGGGACTTACGTTGCGACAAGATAAGTGTGCTTTCTTTGAAAGGAAAGTTTTATTCTTGAGACATACCATTGAAAATGGGGCTGTATCGGCAGATCCTAAACGAATTCAACCTATCATCCAGTTTCAAACGCCAAAAGGAATTGCCGCATTGCAAAGATTTCTGGGAATGATTGGGTGGCATCGAGAATACATACACAATTTTGCTTCTACCAGTTTGCCACTACAGTAGTTCAAAGAGGATCATTACAAACATGGAACGATGAACATGATCTTTCATTTAAAAAAGGAAGAGCTTGGTCTTTCTGCGTTAACGCTTCCAAACCCAAATGAACCAATAACCCTATCTACTGATGCGTCCATCTCCACGATATCAGCTGTACTATATCAAAACAAGAAGCCATTGTATTTTGCAAGTCGCAAGCTCAGGCAATATGAAGAGAATCTTCATATTAATGAAAAGGAGGCACTGGCCGTGGTGTTTGCAGAAGAAAAAATGAAAAAATTTCTACTAGGTCGGCAATTTACGTTGATAATGGACAGCGCTGCTCTCTTTTCTTCAAGACCATGAAACCATCACCCAAATTGCTACGTTGGAGACTGGCATTAGAAGAGTGCGACTTTGACGTCAAATTGATTAAAAGCAAAGAAAATGTTGTAGCAGATGCCTTATCGCGGGAGAGTTGCTTAATTAGCAAAGATTATGGAGCAACATGGAAGCATAACTTACTGGAGACAATACACGGAATCATATTGGAAAAACTGCAATGAAAGCAATTATTCAGCAGGACAAACTGTATTGGCCAGGTTGCAATAGAGATATCGACAATTTTGTAGATAACTGTGAAACATGTTGCTGGATCATGCCTCAACGGGCCAAACCATCATACAGGATTTTGCCAAAGGTTTTACGACCGGGACAGTTGGTCTGTATTGATTTTGTTGGACCGCTGCCAACAACACCAAATGAAAACAGTTATCTTTTGAATTTGTCGAAGCTGCATCACAGTTTGCAGAAGTGTACTGCATCAAAAACATTACCACTGATACGTTGTGCAAATGTTTTCAAGATTACGTGGCACGCTAAGTACTTGAATGTGAGCATTTTGCCAATGAATGCAAGAGAATGGGAGTAAAAAAACACAAGGACGACGAGTTACCACCCAAAAGGCAATGGCCTCTGTGAAACAAAACGCGGTGTACGAAGCTTCTGTCAGTTCAACATGAATCTGGTAGCTCTACGGGAAGCTGGGACACCCATACTACGAGAACCATGGGAGATTATCGTCATACTGTGCATTCGGCAACGGGCTTTAGGCCACATTTTTAATGTTTACTAGAGCAACTTTGAAGGACTTGAAAAGAGCCCAAGAAAATTCAATAAAATCGGCTCAAAGAAATATATATCAATCGAAGTCACCCACAACTTGGCAGCATGCTGCCGGGGATAGACTCATTATACGGTGTCCTACGTATACTCAAAAAGGGCATGTTCCAGACCACGGCGAAGGAAGTTGCAGTGGTTGACGGAGAAACAGTTGCTGTAAATAGACTATCAAGATTGCCAACTCATCAACATAAAGAGGAAGGGAACACGGTTGCAATTAATCCTCCCGAATCTCATAACGCACACTCTACAATTGCTGACGAAAACTTGGCGTCAGAGGCTACACGACCCCAAAGGAACCGCAGACAAAGACAGATTTTCCAAGCTGGCTTTCCCTATTTTCCGGGGTGATGTGTAGATTTACTTAATTAATTATTGTGTAACAATGTTGACACACAACTAGACGATACTAGTAAGCGCGGTGCTAACAGATATTTAAATGGATGTGCCGTTTTTAATATATGATTCACGTGTTTTATTATAAGCTTTCGAAGTATAACATTAAGTGACAGTAAGTCCTTTTAGGAGGAGAAATCCTTTTTTATCACCCCAATCAAAAAATATTTTACTAGCCTCCTATAAGTAAATTTGGAAATTATGAGCCATAGACATACATCAATTAACATGATTGAAAAAAATGTTAAATTTCTACTAAAGCGTTTTGCTGTGGCTGACCTAATTGAAATGTTTCATACTTCACGAAAATTCCGAATTTAAAAAAGATTGAAATTCCCTTCATACTTAATGTTTATGTAATAATTAAATGGTTTCGAACCCATCGTAGCAGTAGCGCACTCAGAGAGGAGGTCATAGCCCCCTCCAATGAACACCAAATAGAATTAGTTTATTCAAGGACTTTTATTAATAGCATGATATATGTTTTTTGTAATTATAAATCTGTAGTAGGCTACATTGTGTCTACAATAATTAATATAAATTTTCCACTCTCCAGGAGTTAAGCACAAGTGGCATTTTTTATTGAAAAAAAGTTAATATTGGCATGTACTTCGGTAACAAAAATTATCTTCATCACAAATATTTACCAAAACAAGGAAAAACTCTTACCCATAGAATTGCAAAATCCCCAGGATTTCCAAATTTAATACATTTTTTGAAAATATGGACAAAATGGTTTGTAACTCTAGAGATACTATAGCACGTTTGGTGTTAATTTTATCATCATAAATTAGGTCTATAAATCATTATTATTTAATTTATCAAATCAAGATCGCATATTGAAACATTAGGTAGAATTTTAATCTTGGGAGGGGAAAGCACATATTTAAGGCTGCAAATATATTTTAGGGGTTTTGCGCGGTAACTTTTGTGAAATTGAAAGTGTAGAAGACTTTAATCGTTTGCTAACAAATAAAGCTTCCTCAAGATTATGATTTTAAAATTCTAATAGCAATACGAACTGTTTATTGCTTATTTGATTTAAAATTCCAGTACTAGTTTCACCATCCACGAAAATTTTGTAGAATACATAATTGTTCTAATATAGCTTAAAAAGAGTATAGATAAAATAAGAACATGTCCCTGATCTGAACATCAAACTTACAATAGTCGGCTTTGAAAACTTTCATTGGCTTGTCCGAGTATAACCGAAATGATAATAGAGAAAGATAAACGATAAAGACAATTTCAAATATTATTTGATAATATCACTATAAAACTTCAATAAAAAATAATTTGGAAATTATTGCTTTGTACCATTATTGTATCAATGGAAGGGTTATCCTTGTATAACATGTATTTGCGATTTTTAAAATTAAATAATGCAATTTTTCAAAGGGAAGTTTGTTGTGCTGCAATAATTATTTTAATATGATGTGTGTAAGATTATTTGGGGCGAAAGCATCCATTTGCACCCCTGAATGAATACAGAGACCGAACGCACCTCCTTCTCCAATGATTTCGATGAATCATAAACAACTTAAACTTAAACGATGCCAATTCCCAAGAAACGTCTTTTCAAATTAACAATGTTTTTATCAACTATCAATATTGTTTTCGCATTTGCTTATTTGAATTGTACATACTGGTTGGTCTGGTCATGTTCGTAGAGAATAAAATGATAACACCCTGTAAATCATTGCAAAATTTGAATTTTTATCCCCCTCTAATCCTGGGCACACTACTGTATGAAAGTAAAAACGAAATTAAATTGTTTCTTTATATGTGGTCAGAGGGCGCGGAATATCAATGTAACAGTGTGTTTCGCGCACGAAAATGTTGGATATCAATATTAGTTTTTAAGATGCAAGCATTTAAATTTATAGTGTATTTCAAGAACTATAAAATATTTTATGGAATGCTGGTAGGTATACGGTTAAGAGTGAAATCATTATAAATAGTGATTGACTGTGAAAAGATTAAAATATTTGCTTTGTTATCTCATGAATTAATTTGTGTAATCAATTAGATTTTAATAAATTGTATCATTTCTGTTTTGATATGCGAATTACCGCAAATCAAGGCTTCGTTATGTAGATCTTATAAAATCTAAATTTGCTTAATTTTCATATCGCAAGTAGTGGTTTGCGAGCCGTGGTTTTTATCGGACCGAGCTCGCCCGTGCCCCTTTAAATTTTATGGCATGCCCGCAGGCTGCCCGTTTACATGTTAGGCCACCCGCGTGAACGTCCCGTTCTTTTTAATAGCGGTGTAATTCCTTTACATTACATACATTTATACATTAGTCTATATGTAAAATGTAATAGTGGAGTTATAGTCCATGTTACTACCAATAAAGCATAATTCAAACAAAAAAAGTATGTTCAGATATAGAATTTTAAGCCTGCCCACCCGTTTGATTGCGGCTC
>CABFPE010000076.1:310277-327101 GCA_900660155.1 Hofstenia miamia
TTGGACATTTCCCAACCGATTGTAAATATTATGTTGCATAATACTTACTATTAAAACATGACTGACCCAATAAACATAAAACGTTTTATGTCCGTCTTACATTGGTATATAACGTTGTAAGACGTCTCAGGATACGTTTTCTAAACGTCTTATAAGAAACTCTTTCTAAACTTTGCTGAGTGCTATCTAGTATCCACCGATTGATGTTGTAAAACATCTTCTAGACATTGCCTAAACGTCTTCTAGCTGTCTTCTAAACCATTTCCAAACGTCGTAAAGACGTCTTTTACACCTGACATAGATGCCATATACGTTTTCTAAACGATTTTTAAATCATTTTAAGACGTATTATAAGACGTCTTCTAAACGTTTTATTGTTTATTGTGCAACCTTAACAAAATATATTTAAAAAATGGTATTTCAACTTAGTTTGAGCATTGGGTGGATAAACTTTTATTATTCTGTGATTGCGATGGCAAGTTGAATGATTTCTGCATCCATGCTGTCTACGTCTAATAATTTTATAGTACATTATTTGTCATTAAGAATTCGCACATGTAGTGTATTAAATAAGCACATTGTTCTCATTAAGTTTTTCGGAATAATTTTTATTGCAGCCTTACATAATCAATTGTAATATTTAATTTTAATGTCGTGAAGCAGCGGCAATGGAACGAATGTTGGTTTAGGGGAGGGGACAATTAACACTTACTACCCAGCATATTAACTAATTAAAGGACCCTTTTTGCTTAAATTATACAATTTAGAAATTTTTTTAATGAAATGTCAGTCCTGTCAACACTCCCGTTGTGAGGGTTCCTGCACTTTACACAACCCGTCCTGAATTATACTTAGCAAATCAAACAGTGTAACAAACGAAAGAATATAACAAGTATGAGACCAAAGATGTAAAGTCAATTTTTATTGCAGCAGGCATAAAACTTAGCAAAATGTTCAATAAACAAACTTTTGCTTCGCTAAAAATGTTTTATTAGATTGCAATTATAAGTATTTCAATATTTTATATGCAGGCTCATAATTTTCAGCAAGCTTCATAGGACTTCAGAGCAATGACTTTACCAATGATGCACAGTTGGGTCCACACAAGCACAATTTTCTCTTTCAAATTATCAAATGATGTGGGATTCAGAATGCTCCAATAGTTTTCAATAATTTCGAATTTGACGAGTTGTCAAGCCATTTCGATAACATTTGACATTGTATAATTGTCACCAGTTTTGAATTGTGCACTTTAAATTTTTAATAATACTTATAGCTTTAAAAATTTCCGCATTTTTCACAAATCCTTCGTTTTTACACTTAGTAATCCCGCTTTTATCAATTTTATGTTGGCAGCCCTGAAAGGTTTACTTTAGGGAGGGGGCAACTTCCCCCGTCACTGTTTAATATAGTTTACTTTTGATTGGAGAAAGATCCCATTATGTACAATAGATGGCATTAATGCCATCCTCATTTAATATATTTATCAAATGTAAATGACAATTTGAATTTGAATATTCAAATTACTCATTACTTGGAAAACGAGTTGACGAACTCAGCCAAGTTATGAAGTTCAAGAATTGTGTTAATAGGCTTTTTATATTTTCAAAATATAACATTGGAAACATTGCTGCAATAGGTTAGAATTAATTTGTTTTATTAACTTTTTAAATCGAGGGTGTCTAGAAAGCCCAGTGATGACAATTTTCCAGATATTTTCTATGACCAATCACCACAATTCACACCTTGAAAAAATTTTGTAGTATTAAGATTGAAATTCAAAGATTACTTTTTTGTTAAAACGCTCAAGTCACAAAATGTTGTCTAGACTACTTGATTGGCCGTTGTTAAGTAACTGACAAGTTTCTGACATTTGCAACATCATTTATAACAAGACCAGTTGTCAAGTTCATTTAAAACTTGAACTTTTTTACACTTTTGCACAAATATAGTCTTATATACACGAGGCTGGAATTCGAGAACACTTTGAGTTTATAATATTTAGGTACTGAAACCAAAAGGGCATGTTAGATATTTTGAAATTTTGGGTTTTACCTAAAGCAACTTCGCCTAAGATTAGAAACTTCTTATTAGTTTTTCTCAAATAACTTTACTCGCTTAGCTAACTATTGCTTATGTTTTACTATGGTGAGGTAGAACACAATTTTTGTCAATGCTCATAATGAATGGGTATTCATTCTGATATGTAATACTATACATATATAATTACAGTTAAAATATTTCTGATACAAACTTATCTCATTACCCTATATTGCAATTACAACAGCTATGAAGCCTTGTTTCTGTGTTTCATCCCTACTTAAGGTAATTATTGTCAAATATTCGTTCATAAAAATTACAGATAAACTCTATAATTGAATCCCAACTGTTATGTAGTCAAAATACTTTTTATAAAAAATTATATGTATGTTATTATGTAAACATTATAATTATAACCGTATTCAAGAAAGAAAAATAGATTCTAAAGCTTGAATCGAAGGAATAAGTTATTAAATGCATATGTGTTGAGAAAAATATGTGCACATATTAAATATTAATACTCTTTTGGCAAATTCCTACAACACCCAATATGCAATTTATGTAATATTCATTGAACTAACACAGAACACTAACATTTACACATTAGATTCTATCAAATGTACTCAGAACATAAGCTCAGTATGATGACAATAAACAGTACCAATCTGTAAACAATTTTTTACAAATCCCACTCGGTACGATAATTGGTGGGAAAAAAATTATAACTCCCACTCTGCATAAATTTTTTTCAAAACTAAGAAATACCACTGAAAAACCAAACTTAAAAACATATTACACACAAAAAACAAAGTGTTTATGGCTTTAAGTGTTTCCAATATATATATATATATATATATAATATGTATATATATATACATATTAATTAATATATTTCTCGTATTGTAAACCTTCAAGAGCCTTATAGTTTATTACAGGCTTAAGCAAGTAAGAAAGTGTTCACTATATTATTTGCTTTGCTTCTTCCTTCCCGCAAAAAGGATGTTTTTTAACAATCTTCTTAAAAATGAGCTTGTCTGGTTTACTGCTAAAACTATTTTTTCAAGAGGGTATTCCCTTTGCTCTGGATTCAGTTCCAGAACATTGAAATTTATTATAATAATTCTAAAAACATATTTATAGGAAATTTCCTGATTGTAGCAAATCTCAACCAATAAATACTTGATCAACTTAACGTCAACAGTCAAATTGACGCTGCTTTTATGTTTAATTGAATGTTAATTGGGACCTGGGATGATTTTTATTCGCATTGTAGGGCAAAAATTCACAAACGAGAATTAAAAAATTCACGAAATTTCGCGAATATAAAAATAAATTACTTTGATGACACAGAAGCATTTCCTAATATATTATAATGCAATCTTCTAGCTTGGTATTGTTTCAGGAGCTTTAACATTGTCAACGCATAACAACTCAAAATATATATAAATTCTTACTTGTTAATAGTACACAGAATAAAATATTCATGCATAACAATAATTGTGTCTATTTTTCTGTGTTGAAATATAAAATAATGGTATTTTAAGAATAAAATCTTGCTGCAAAAAATGCGCATTGCTAAAGCTAGCCTGCTACAGGGTCGTGATATGCAATACAATGTGGCAATCCAAAAACACTATGCTTAGTAATTAATAGGCAAATATATAGACCTTTTGCCCGTAAGAGTCAGGGTTGCCGTTGATATGGAAATTTCGCATCAAATCAAATCAAATCAAATCAACAGACTGTTGCTAACTGATATCAATTGATAGCAATTCAAATCAACACTAATTTTTTGTTGATACCAACAGTATTACATTATTTGATACAATATATTCTTTACTTATTTCAACGAAATTCACTAACTTGTGAACTCATGTGCTTAAGAAGGGCACACGACTTCATTAATAATTACTAATGCAATGTTGATTGCACTGCAGCAGATTTATATTTTTATAAATAATTATCCTAAATTTTTGCATGCTTGCAAATCCAGTATGTTCATTATTAATAATATTTCAATCATATTTAGTAAGTCAATTCTTAAATTATAGATCTACTTGAAAGTGTTGCACAATACAGTTAATATGAAAGTGTTCTACATATGATAGGGCCTAGCTATACAAAGTGTCAAAAAATAAATAAATAAATATAATATATATATATATATATATATATATATATATATATATATATATATATATAAAAATAATACCTAACCCTAGTTAACTCAAGCTATTTTACAATTTTTAACGCACTTCTATATCACAAACTAATAAAGATTGCTATATTGTATTTTATGACTTATAAATTTTCGAGATTTTTAAATCAATTCAAAGCAATTCAAATCAATTGATTTGAAAATCAATATAAAATCAAATCAAATCAATTGATTTGATATCAACATGTTGATATCAATTCGAATCAAACCCTGGTAAGAGTAGACTCATTCAGTCAGTCTACCAATAAATAGCTTTGTTGTAAGCTGCAAAGCATAATTTTTATACATTTGTATGTTGTTAAAAATGTATATATGCGTGGTAATTTTATGAAATTCGCAAAAAATCAATTATTTCAGAAAAATTCTAAAAAAAATGATCCAAATCCGGGCTATGCTATGACTGTTAAAATCTAATCATTTCATTTCTCTCTGAAATGTAATTTCGATTAAGCAAGGTAGCACTTACTATTCAAACAATAAGACCTGTAATTGTACAGTCATTATTGAGGCTGAATAAAAAAATTATTGCCCCACAACTCCCTACTCTCACTACAAGCCTGTTTCTTCATTAAAATGCAGTTAATTTTGAATCTTTTTATAATGTAATGAGTGATGTCTTTAGGTTTAATTTAATTTTTTAGCTTTATTTGTATTCAAATTTTACTGCATTTATAAATAACTTAAAACTATTTCCCACCTATGGATTCTCACTCAAATATTTTGGGGTCACCTGTTATTTATAGCTGCTTGGCTATAAACACTTATACAAGTTAGCCTTATTAACTATATGAAGTATTTGAGGATGAAAGTTTGTAAGTACCATTTATGGTATCTCTTTTGTCTTAAATATTGTTTTCAAACAGAAAGGGTGCCATTTTTACAAGTACCCGCTATATTAGATATCGATAGTGTCTACTTACTACATTAACATCTCTTCAGGTATCTTCATACAAGCATTCATTAATAAAATTATTTCGATTATTGAACTTATGGAGTAGCTACAAAAGCAATATTTGAAATTTTAAAATCCAATGATTGATTTAATTCAATCTTATATTGAACTTTGATTTTCAAATGAATTTACAGCAAAGAGTTGAATACAAAGGTGCCTCTCAGCGGATGTACTTTTATATTTTTTTTATTAAAACGTTATGACTGCGCTTTATATTAAACAAGGCGAAATTTACAAAGAGCAATGACGTCTCCAATGACCTTGGAAAAGTTTTACATTTCTAGATTTTTTTCTAATAAACGAAAGCTTCAAAGAAACATCTTGGCAGTTTTTAATTTATAACTCATTTGTAACAAAGAAGTGTCAATTTTTACCCATATTTTAGAAAAGCAGGTTGAGTGCTTGAATAAAATTCTAAGTCTGTTATATTGTGAATTTCAAATGCATGTTCATAGCATAAGATATTTTCATATGCTAAATTTCCATTTTGCAGTGCCAAAAATTCATAATTTATAATATGGCATTGATTTTTGTTGCCGTAGTCGGCGCTTTTTCTACTACTAAGTGAAATAGTGCAATTTTCAAAGAAACGATTAAAGCATGCTCATAGTTTGAACAATTAAAGAAAATACAAATAAAAAACATGGAAATAAATTGTTCATCATGATGTTCAGAAATGTATCTTCCCCGGGATTTTGGCATAAGACAAAATATTTGGCCGCAGACGGCCGTTGGTCCTTTTGCCGCAGTCGGCCAACAGCCCAATTCCAAACCAAAGTAATAATACAATAATATATTCAAGAATTAATGCTAATTCTGCCAATCTCAACTAAAGTAAAACAATAATGAAAAACAGCTTTAAGACTATTCAAAGCCCACATGAAATTGAAATCAGACTTGTCAACGAGCCGAGCCGAGCTTGAGCAGAGTATTGGATATACAACGAGCCGTTTTAAGCAAACCAACTTTATAGTGCTGCTTGTTAATTTGCAGATTTTTCTTATTTTTCCATTCAATATTCCTATAACATATAATGTTATTTTAGAAATGACTATTAAATAATAGGAAGAGCAAAGGAAAAAATTCTGAGAGCACAAAATTTTTTAAAAAAATGTCGAGCTGAAACGAGCCTCATTGAAAGATTTTATGTGACGATCCGAGCCGAGCCAAGCCGAGCCGAACTTACTCAAAATTTAAACGAGCCAAGCTTAAAAATTATGGCTCGTTGACAAGTCTGATTGAAATAGTTTGTTCATACATTTACTTAAAATTATGTATTTAGGCAGGTTTGCATGCAGGGTTTCCTGAATTTGTCAATTGGATGTAAACAGGACAAAAATTCATTGTTCCCGCTAAATTTGAAATTGAAAACTGCAAATCTGTATTTTCATTTCTAATGGAATTAACAAAACTCGATGTAATCTGAACTTGGAAATCAAATACACAATCAAAGCACAATCTGTTGTTTCTTAAGAACGTCTAGCTGTTGGTAATTTTCTCTCAATTGAGGCCGGATATTATTCTAGGTATATGACTCCAACAGATAAATATCTTGGCAATTTTCCTCACAAAAGAAGAGTCTTTGTCATTTTAATTCCAAAAATATTATGCCATACAATTCTTCCTCTGCGAACTATGTACATTCACATTTATAAAGCATCTCTGATGAACAGCGAAACTCTGCTTAGCTAATTATTAGGATTAAAACTGACATGGGAATAGGCCTATTGTAAATGAATCAAGTTTAGTTATCATTCAATCCAGCTTTCAGATCAGAAGATCCCTTCTGCAGCTAATGTTCTTTTTAACTTTAACAAATTCGTATGAGAAGATTTTATATTTTTCAAATTGTATTAAAAAATTTGGAGCATTTCAAATTCAATAGTAAACGCATTAAAGGAAAATAATGTGGAATAATGATGTAATTTTGAATTGATGCCCTCACGGAAAAGGATAAAATTAAACTAGTTATTGTCAGTCATGCTTTTAACTTAAACCTTCCGCTTTTTAATAAATTAACTTCAAACAGTAATTGGTGAATGGTGTCTTCTGATTGGTTGATGGATTTTGCATATTTGCAGGAATTACTTATTTTAATATTCATTGCATTTTAGTATTTTGCTATCATGCATCGCCTCACATTAAGTGGACATTTAATTGATGTGTGCGTCAATATATGATGAACTGGCCGCTGATTATTGGTGCAACACTAGCTGCATTGGTGTTTTTGCTTGTTGCGATTCTATATATAAGACACTTATGCATATTCGGATGCAATTTCCCAATTTTCGCAAAAACGGATTATCTTGGCAGACCACTTCGTGAGAATACCGATATCGAGGCAAACAGTTCAACACCAAATGCTCGAAAAGAATTCAATCCAGACATTGCTGCAATCGGTAAGCATTTTGGCTAATTGAAAAAATACTTATAATTCAGAACAAAGAAAATATCAAAAAAACATCGATGAGTTAAGCTGAGAATTTTGACTCTGCTTTTTAAACCATTATCCATTTAAAGTAAACGTTCACCGAAAACTAGGAAAACTTTTATTCATTAGTTTATTCAATAATTCGCTATATTCCTAGGAAAAATACGGATAGCATCATTTTGCAGTCAGAAGATAATAACATTATTATTCTCTTTACATATATTTTCAGCAATGTATTTAGTTTATATTTTGTTATTAAAAATGACCTAATTGACGCAGACCAAGTGACAATGAATTAAAATTTGTAAAGATTTTTTGTATGTTCCATTTCATTATATGACGTAAAAAATTACGAGGACTTTTAACAATCTAATTAATGTTTTCACTTACATTTGGTTCTACTAATACTATTAATATTATGTGGCTAAGCCTTTTTGATAAGGTTTGAATAGGTTACGTATTCTCCATGAGAACGTACACATCGAAATTCAAAGTAAAGTAGGAATATATTTGTCAATAAATCAAGTTGAGATATCATTCAATCACAAGCTTTAACTTGATAGGCTATGCTATTCTGTTGATATTCTTTTAAGCTAAATATGCCGTCAGCTAAGCATTTATTTTAGCAGATCCGAATGAGAATACTTTGTGCATTTGAAATTGGGAAACATTTGAATTGCCACAAATTGCCACAGCAAACCCATTATAAAAAATAATATGGAGTAATGATACCTCACATAATAGGATTATATTAAACTAGTTTGAATAGCAAATACAGTACACAAAATTGAATAATATAAGAGAGACCACAGCATGATGCAACAACTTTCTGAATACCTCATTATGCAGTTTTCATTGTCAATCGACTCATTAAACTAATATCATTAAAACTAAAAGCTCTCAATTTAGTTCTTTTTAATATTAATGTGTACAAATATTTATGTGAACGTTTGATCAGCTGTTGCAATTTACACTTTGTACAAGCTGCAATAATAAAATAAATTGCTATAATAATAATAAATGTATATTTAAAATATTTCTTATTCATATGCATAATAAAATTCATGAATACGAATACCACTGAGTTCCGAGGGCAATTGATTCGTAAATCCATTCACAATTACAGTTATTGATAAAAGTCTTTGCACTATTTTTCCAAATTAAAAAACAAATAACAAATATTGCTTTATTCAATAACTGTAAAAGATAAAGCTATGAAGTTTTAAACGCATTTTGCCTTATATTTTTTTAATTCGTTTCGGCAATAACACTTATTGCCTCCATATTGTGAGGTTATCCATTTCTGCCAACTTCTCTTTATATGACTTGCTATATCTCAAATATAGTGTCCCCAGATCTCTTAACAATTTTGAAAATAGTCGGAACTATGAGGAGAATAATTTTCGGAAAGTGAGATGTTATTTTGAATGAAAATAAATTTAGAATGGTCGTGGATGTATGACATTTTGCCTCGTGTTGTTGAAAAAGTTTCGAATGATCTGAATACAATTTCGGCAGTTCTCTTTCTAGTATTCTTTGGTATTGCACCGAATCCCGTGTCATTTGACTTTTGACGAGGGTGTGGTAACCTCCCCCTTGAATTGCCCCCCCCCCCGCCAACCATCAGATACTTGGAAAATTTTGTTGTTGCTGCGCAATATTTTGATGATGTTCGGCGTTAACAAGTCGTCGAACTGCTTTACTTTAGCCGTATAATTACTTTAATCTAGTCATGCAAAGTCCACTCTTTCTTTGAATGTCAGTACGCCATTCATTTCTGAATATGAATTGCAATTCGACCATAAAGATCAATTCTGGAAAGATAACAACGTATTTTTCTATGAACAAGAATTTGGGTTTCTGCCTCACCAAATGTCAGCTGCCTAGGACTCCAAACAGAATTGTTTTGACTTCTATACAATCCAAACGCCATGTGAATTTTTCCCATTTTTCTTGGTCTATCTTTTCTAGGGTTTATCTTTATGGAAATATCCATCTTTGTCTCTTATCACTATATTGAATAGCGTTCTTCGAGATTTGCAGTCCAAATGATAGATCTGTAAAGCTCCTTCTCTAATGTCAACAAAATTTTTTATGCATGTTAATATTTTTTTGATTCGTCCAATTTTGGTGCAATGATTCATACAAATTACTGAACGCTATATTTAATGGCTAACAAGAATATCACTGTCAAAAAAACCATCTGTTAATGATTTCTTAAGTTGTTTAAATATGTGCAATAACTTTTGTCTGTTAGTAGTTCAGGCTTGACTTAAAATACTTTCGTATGTATATATACAATGCAAAATCAAAATTGTTCTTTGAATAATTGACTTGATAATGTTGTGACTTTAAAACGGCTAGTTGATCAGTTGTATTAGAGTGGGAAGTATTTTGAGCTATTGAAAGAATGCCATTAATACTAATGCACAAGCAGCATAGATAGAGTTATTTGATGAAAAGTCTGCGGTGTATTAACAGGATGCACAGCATTAGTATTATCAATAGAAGACTCAATATCAGCAGTTGGAAATTATAGGTATTCCGTCATTAATTACCAGCCCACATGTATTAAATTGATTCAAAATTCAGTGAATTGATTAGGATAAGTTTCAATCTAGATAAGAAATCTGACAGTTCTGCAAGTTGCAATTGTTGCAATTCTCCAATGTCTGAGTTGAAAATACTATACAATAACTATACATGTAAATAGCGTATTTGATATCCAAAATATTTACCATTGCAACCAGTGGCGTACGCAGGTGGGGGGGGGGGGGCNGGGGCTAATGCTGGAATGTCCCCCCAGTCAGGTTGTCAAGCTTGATGATTTTGAGCGGCTAAAACAAAAAAATTTTTGGTAAGAATGAAAAATTTAAAATCCAAGATAGTGAAATGCATTCTTTAAGGTCTATTTTCTCAATATTTTCAAAAAATTTCGCGGGACTTCGCCCCGTTTTTGGTCAATACTACGATGTCCTCCCCCTCCGTCAGAAAATCCTGCGTACGCCTCTAATAGCAACACACAAACAATAATGTAATTATATAAAGAACATTGCCATTTGCCATATCGTATACATGTATAATTAAAGTATGCACACGTTTATGAAATTTTTGCTTTTTAAGTGCATTCAATTTTATTTTACAATAGAGATATATACAATTACATTCAATCGTTTTATTAACCTTAAATAACACAAGAATTTCTTAAGAATAGTGTATGGTTCTTAATTGAGTATGTAGATGCTAATATTTTAAACACTAAAAAAGATATCCGCAATCGGAAGGCATAATGTGATGGAGAAGAGCCTCCTCTTTCATTTTCACTTTTAGTCCATGACTTGGTACCTGAATGGGCTTAGAGCTCTGTGCAGACATAAAAACAATTAAAGTACGTAGTTGCTTCCATGTACTCGAAGCTTTACAATTTCGTGGCAGTTGGGTATGGAAAGAAGCAATAAGCTTTAGTAAAAATTTTGAATATTACATTTAAGCATGCTGATCAACAGATACCCAATGGCTCACAATTTCTAAATTTTTTAAGAAGCTTGGAGAAAATTCTTTGAAAATTTGGAAAAAATGTACTTTTAAGAAGACGTCTGGCTGCTTAAGATTAAGATTTCAACTAGCTTATCATTAGGTGCTATTTAGACAGGCAGGTATCCATGCCATTAAAGGTTTCAAAATGCAGTTAACAATTTTCTTTCGATAAACTATTGACCTGAACTCCGCTATGTATGAACGATTTTCAAAAGACATTTTGTTCTCTTGAATAGCAAAGTTCACTCGAAAGCGTGATTTAATAATAATTTTTATTTTAGTGGCACTAAACAATATATTTTTTGCTTTGAAATTGAAGTGTTCCCAATTCAATTGTTATGGAGTTATTTATCTGTATGAAATCATTCCACTGCTTCCAGAAATTGCAGGATAATCTTCTGTCGGATTATTAATATTTCTATTGAGGGATTTAAATAAATATAAGTTAAGAAAGTGTGAAGATTCTTTGGATACTGAGTGAAAGCAACTTTTATTAAATTGAAATTTCTAATGCGTGAAATTTGATTTGACAGAAATGAAGCTGCTAAGGCTTTACTGTGCTTAAAGGAATTCAGTATGGAGAGCATCAATGTCCGGAAATAAAATAAATTTAAAAATTCAGCAAAACATTCATTGTATGGACATCATAACCTTAGAAATTGAGTGCTTCTGTTGCATTTAATAGAAGAAGATGGATAAATGTATAAGGAATTTGAAAATTGCTGAATATTAATAAAAAAATTTAAAATTATATAAAAAACTAAAAGCCTAAAATTATTCTTCAGCTCTATATTGCCATTTACTTAGTCTCTGAATTTCCATTAAATAAATGATGTCATTTGCGACCCTGAGTTGAACCTAGTACATAGTGCAAAATTTACAAAAGTTGTAACCCCGTGTATTGGAAGTTTCTTGAGAAAAATATTCCATTAACGTTAAAAAGTTCACTACTGCCATCAGGTTACCTTTATTGATAGATTGTGAAGTGCTACTATTTAAAGAATTATTGTGTGTCCTGAATGATCAACATACATATACCAAACTAGAATGTCATTGCTTTCTAGAACATAAAAGCTTCAATTACACTGTTAATATCTTTTGAAGGAAAACTCCTATGCCAACAGCTGCTGTTAAATATTTTAAATGTTTAGTGAAACACTCAATTATTCATAAAACTCAAACAATGTCATTGTTTTGTTTGAGTCAATACAATGTTTGAGTAGCGACCTTCGGCGTTTTTGATGTTTTATGTCACATTTTAATACGTCGAGCTGCAGCCTTCAAATATCATTAATTTTTCAAAGTTTGTTAATGCTACAAAACCTTGCTTCGAAAATCTGCGCGAACCAACCACAATTACAATTAGTTTCATTCTAAAGAAAAAACAATGTTAAACTTTAGACTCATGATGCTTAGATACGCATATATATATATATATATATAAAATAATTTTCATACTTTAGTATATATATATAGGATGAGAAATATAGCATTAAATATGAACACAGTGTAAAATGATTAGTGTTTCTACGAATAAATTCTTAATAATCATTTCAAAAGTTCAATGGAATATATGCAAAAGTAGGGTGTTCGTATATGCATATTTAGACGTATAATATATATATATATATGCACTTATTTATCTAAATATTAAACCTATTCTCTTAGTTGGGTTAAACTTTGACTTGGAGAATACTTTATCTTTCAACATGATTTCAAGTCTTCTCCAATAATTAGGACATGTCTTACAAAAGAATCTTTCAAAAAAATTATCAGATGATAGATCTCTGGANTATATATATATATATATATATATATAATTTTTCGTTCATATGAAATATGTTTTCAGAAATAATGGGCAACAATTTCTACATGTGTTGATATTGTTTATTATTGTTCTGAAGAAAATTAATCACAGGAATGCTGCAATATAATTTTGAGTGTTTGTTTCTCATCTTAGCTCTTTGATTTATAATGCCCAAACACATACTTGAAGTGAAGCCATTAGAGCGCTAATAGTAAAAATGCACCTCAAAGACAATTCTAGTCATGAAATTGCAGCATTAGTGGGTCGCCCAAAAAGTTCAGTGAGTGACATTATAAACCGCTATAAAGATGAAAAAACGATAACTCCAAAAATGAGTAGCGGACGTCCTCCCAAAACGACACCAAAGAGCAACAGGAGACTGATTAAGCTGTCCAAGTCTAACCCATTTCTCACTGCTACTCAATTGCAAAAGGAATGGGCAGATGGCAATTGCGTAACAGTTAGAACTGTTCGTAATATCCTTAAAAGAGCAGGATTGCGAAGTCATATTGCATCTAAGAAGCCATATTTATACGAAGACTCAGATATTAAATCGACTTGCTTGTTTGTGTAGGTCGCGTCAATGTAACTCCTCCTTGCAAGTGATCTCATGATTTCCTGTCCCGTTAATGCACAATATTAGTTTTCTACTCGAAGATGACCTATAACATGGATGTTTGAATTCCGAAAAAAAATTTCAATTCAGTTCCAAATGTGTTGTCTAGTAGCAAAAAGAGTGAGCACTTATCAAGCGAAAGTTAAGAATTGAGTCTCGAGCAATGGTTAATGTGACTCAGCCTTTACACTAGCAAAGCGTGCGTTGCTAGAACATGAACACAACTCACACAAGCACGATAACACAGAGCCGTAGCGGAGAAAAAATTAATTCAATCTGGCATAAGCAATGGAGCCAACAAGTGAAATGTTCTGTTTTTACGTTTTCACTGAAATGAAACGTGAAAAATTGGCATAGAAGATTTTTGAGCAACTGCTTGTTTGGGATAGCAAAACCCCGTCCTATAATACAGTGTGCAGATGGATTCGCAACTTTCAGTCAGAAAAAAGAGAATCTTTTTCTGATGAACCTCGATCTGGACGGCCATCTACTGTTTGCAATCAAGAGTCAGTGGCGATGATCAAAGAACTCGTGGAAGAAGACCATCACTTATCTGTTCGAGAACTTTCAAGGCAGAGTGGCATTAGCATTGGTTCTGTTCATTCCATTCTCTGACAGAAGCTACTCTACCGTAATGTATGCCACAGAAGATGACCACTATTCTGTTTAATAAGCCATCAACAAAAAAAGGAAGCCATGTGTGGATCACACGAGGAGAAAGACGTCCACAAGTCACCACCAGGAACACAATGACAAACTGAAGGGTGATGCTGGTGATAGCGTTCACTTTGAATAAGTGCTTTTCTATTCGTGCTTATTCTCATGGTAAATGATTGGATTCGGCCACGTACGTCAACTTCGTGAATGAAACTGGAAACAAATATCGCACATTAAGATCAAATCCAATCCGCCTCACTCAGCTGTTATGGCAACATGACAATTCATGGTGTCGTACTTCAAGCAAGACCTCAGCTTTTTTTCAAAGGAGGAAAGTGGAACTTGTTCCTTAATCGCCATATTCACTTGATTTCAACATGTGCGGTCGCTTCATCAACCACAAGTTAAAAGAACACGTGCGTAAACTTGACCTCAACCTGCCTGAAGAAGTGACCAGTGCTGCGTTGTACTACTTGCGGAGCATCCCCGAATTTGTCTTCAAAGAAGAACTCCTGAAACTCAAACGATATTGCCATCGTTTGTGTGAGTTAAGTGGCGATTACGCCACTGACTAGAACTTTTTTTTGTTCTATCCATCAATGAAGATGCTTTTTCATCTCTGGAAATTCATTTTTTCTTTAATAAATAAATTCTTTGCAGGCGCTTGATAACTACTCACTCTTTTTGCGCCTAGACAACACACTTGGAACTGAATTGATTTTTTTCAGAATTCAAACATCCATGTTATATGTAATCTTCGAGTGGAAAAATAATATTGTGCATTAATGGGGTAGGAAATCACGAGATCGCTTGCAAGAATTATTGAACGCAGAAATATATATATATATATATATATATATATATAAATTTGCATTGTCTACGAAAATGATTTCTTAGTTTCCTGAATTTTTTAATCTGATTTATTCCATATCTTCATTGGTGCGTGTTGAAAACTACAGGGTGTCTCAAATGTAAAACTTTTGTTTTGGTCTGTGCTTTTTATTCTTTACTCTAACATTTTCATCCTTTCAGATGTGACTAGTTAAGAATAGGAGATTTGCTTGACACCAATAATTTAATACTAGTATTTTGGCCAAGATACTCTACATATATGAGCAAAGGACAAAAATTGTGGAGTGGTACGTTGAAACCTAGTCCTATGAATAAAGAGAAAAGATCAATATTGAAAATTGAAAAAGTATAAAACAGGAATGAGTTTTGCATGCCATGGCATACATAGATATTGGTTGCGTAATTGATTAAGATATCGAATTTTATTCATCGAAAAATATATTTCATTATTAATTGGAACGTCTAAATATTAAATTGATTCACTTTGTTTTATTGACAAGGTATTTACATTAGTTCAATATTACTTATTAAATTTCTAAAATATTTTTATTAGGAAATTTCGAATTCTGATTTTTCAATGAATATCTTTAGATATTTACCTTTGAAATAAGAGGTAAATTTTTGGAATTTCGGTCAAGTCTGTGGCTTGCATTTGGAAGTTATGGAGGCCATAGCCCCTCAAAGTTCAATAAATTAATCATACTTTTGCTCATATAAAATATTTTCGCACATTTTCATTGATTTTTTTCAATACAATCCATTAGTATTTGATGTATTTTAACTAAAATATATTCACTCTAAGTTAATTAAAAAATACTTGAATTAATGCTATGAAGTTTTGTATCCAGGATGCCGGGAAGAAGATGGGCCAAATGACTTAACAGGAAGTTCCATGTCCCCTTGGTCCCCCTTAGCCACGTCGCTGATTTGTTCGTGACCTAAAAAGCATTTCTTATTAACCACATGTCGATGGCACAATTGCAAATGTGGTTTTTCTTGACGTGTTTTTCATATCAAATACGGAAATGGCAAATATAATATAATTTGATATTTTGTCGTTTAATTTTACTTGGTGCTGACATTTTTGGGAAAATTCATAATTAAGCTAATTGAGTTGTTATTAATTTGTAATTTGTAGGCTTTTCCTGTAAAATGTCAAATTCCGTGTATAATTAATTTCTTAATTAAATCTAATGAAGAAACACAGTTGCAGTCGTTAAGAGGTAAAATAGATTTATTTTCCAAATGAATTGCTAAAATTGGGCCTTGTGTGATTTGCACACTACTAAAGGGTGTTTTCAGAAATGAAAAAACCGTTTATTAATAGTAGCATTCCGTTATAACTATGCTTGTTCATGAATGTAAATATTACAGCCATAAGCAATATGGGATAATAGAGAATAAGCAACTAAGGAAAATGTGGATGACAACGAGATCCTGCGGCAAAAACTGAAAATTTAGTTATGGTAGATAACGAAGAATTTTTTTGCTTTATAACATAATTTTGAAGTGTTAACATATTTGTGATTATATTTCGTAGTCTCTATGCTAATTTGAAAAATATAATTAAATTATATCTAGATTCTGGTGTTTAGTAATTTTTAATCGCAAAAATGGATTTGATAATTGAATTTGGTTTTCTATGGGGTAGGTCTTTCAATTTTTACTACTGCATAAATGCTAGCTGTAGATATATATATATATATATATATAT
>CABFPE010000076.1:327232-359256 GCA_900660155.1 Hofstenia miamia
ATATATATATATATATATATATATATATATACATATATATATATATATGCAGCTAGCAAAAAAGTTAAACACCTTGGTTAATAATCATACATCTTAACTAAAATGCCTTAGTTTACATGACATTTTCCTTTGTAGAAGTTTTATGGTGACTATTATTCTGTCGTTAACCTCTTCAACCTTATATCTTTATAGCATTATTGAGTCTCACTTGCACAACTACATAAGATGGTGAGCAGCATGAAACTGCTATCTATTCTGCAGGCATTTAAAGATTGCGAGTGTGTTCCAGCAGCTGTATTTAATTGACAATCAATAATTTTGCATAACTTTCCTTTAAGTATACTCATTTCAATATTCGGAAATGAGGACATAAAATTATTGCAACCAGTTGTCAAATTATGGTTCCTTCTGGACGGGTTTCATCCACTCATTGAAATATTGTTGGCTAATGTTAATTATTGTCATTGCGCTATTTGCTATATCAGAAAATAGGCTGTGTATTCATCAACAAATGCTATTTAAGATAGAAATGTACTTCTAAAGAGTTGATTTGCCCAATGAAGTCACGCCCCTGATTGGGGGGGGGAATATATTCATGTAGGCTTTTGCTTCATATTCACCGATCTCCCGAGCAGGCAAAGGATAAACTTCGAAAACAAGTCATTTAAAACAAAAAAGAGGCCCCTGAATCAAACCTCGAAAGAACCTTTACCATTAAAGGGAATTAATTAAGCCAGCTCTACGTAGGCTCTAATTTTAAATCAGAATTTAGCTTTATTTTCTAAAAAATCCCAACAAATTACCAAAATGCTTTGCTTAACTCATCCAGAATGTTAGGTTAGCCTTTTATAGAGTTGTCAAAATATGATTTATTCAGATGGAATTTTGCTTTGATAGCGTAATTGCCTTTTAAAAGTTTATAAGCATAAGCTTGCAATATCATTTTTATCAAAAGCAGAAGTTGTGGGAAAAATTTAGGATATGAAAAACTAAATGCTATAACTTCAAGCTTTGATCGCAAAAACTCATGTTACGAAGGCTGTCACTTTGAAGCCATAAGAAGAGTAGTGTATTTCAGTGATTCAAGATAGACGAGCGGCAATGAAATATGTATTAATTGCTTTTTATCATGAAGATTTTCATACTGTGCTAAACCCAGAGTATTGATCATACCAGGTATTGCACTTGAGTATTGTGATAGTTGATTCTTGAAAATGCATACTTGATGTTTTCATTGATATGCTGGGTTCCTCTAATTGGGTTTTAGACGGCTTGTTCATCCACAGAAACCAAATTAGAAGCAGAAATTTCAAAAAAATAGTTCTACAATTTCTGGTTTTACTAGCTACCCCAGCAGCTGCTGAAAGCAGAACTAATCTTACGCCAAACTAAGTTTACACACTGCTGAAAAACTTTCGTTTTCTATCACAACCAAAATATTACTGATATTGATATTATGAAAATACATGATTTATCTGAATACTTGATAATAAGCACTTGGAAAAAATTGTTCAAGTCCGTTGGCGATACTTAGTCATACCCTGGTTACACCTTTGAAGTCATTGGCGTTTAGATATTCACGACGACATATCAGACTATTGAAAAGGGAACGCTTACCATATTTGATATCAATCAATTGTCATACTTCAATGAAGTAATTGCAAGCAACTTATTTTATAATAATATAATTTTTTTATGAAAAAATGAAATAAATTCTGTGATTTCTTTGCGAGGAATTTATTGTTTAAAAGGATTCAGTTTAAATTTGATAATAATGTGCATCATAACTGAACAATCCTTCTCAGGATTTGTATTTTGGACCCAATTAATCGAATTTCCAATCTAATCTCATCAAGTCTGCATCGCTATTGCCCTCAGCAAATTGCCATTTCTCAACATGGAAAACAATAATTTATTGCTAATTCGCCACATTCACTTAATTAATTCTTGTATCAGATCTGCTGACGGCCATCAAAGGTTCATCCAGAACCAATTACACAAGGTAGGCGTAACCTGTTCAATAAGATTGAATTTCGTGACAGTTAATGATATCAGCGGCTGTCTTTCAAGTCTGGACACTTAATGATTAATTAATTCGATTACAATCAAAACAAAGTTGGCCGATGCAACTGCCTATCATGTCTCAACCGCCGCTGATTAACTAAAAGATCAAAATACTGAGTAACAAATTTTCAAGCTCTTTTACAATGCGAATTTTCATAATTGATTTACTTTGAAGCTTCTCAAGGTCTAACTTTTCTTACACAGCGGAGGCGATAAAGTTTGCAGGGTTGAATGAAATTAACATCATGTTCCTTCTACAAGCTGATATTTCAGAATGTCACAATATTTTTGCTACATTAGATCAATCACATGCCTAGTTGCTTTTCAGGTGAACAATAAATTGTTAATAAGAGTAGTACGAGTATTCTAGAATGTTTTCGTTTACAACTGATGTACAATGTGCACTCCTGGACAAAAAGGTTCGCACACAAGTGCAATTTTATTGCTTAAATTTTACTGATCACAGCAAATCAGTATTATCTTCGGTAGGTCTTTCAATTAAATCACGCCTGTATTAACTACTCGAAAACTATACGGAAGCTAATTATTTTAAAACATCTTGAAAGTATGTCACTTCGACAGATTTTGAAAGAAGTGGAATGACCAAAGCTAAATGTTCACTATTTTGTAAGTCAATTTAAAGCAGCTGGCAATACTTAAACCAAGAAATGTCCAGTACGGCCGTCAATGGTTGGGCAGCACTCAAAACGCAGGTTGAATAGCATGTCCCCATGCCTACAGTCACTGGCAGGTAGTGAAGTCACCAATCGGATATCAGAAGGATTCCTATGTTTAATTAGAATTAACTGGCCTTTCACAGAATATGATAATTCGCATGAGAAAACTAAATTGTTTATCAGCTACTTGAAAAGACCACCACCGCTACTTCAGAGATGGATATGGGCAATAAACTTAGGCCCGGTCCAGATCCGCCCCAGCTCATTTAACCAATGCCAATTAGACCTATTTTGACCATTTTATGATTTTTGCCAAAAAATTAAATTTTCGGTTTGCTATCCAAATTTGGGTTTGTTAAATTAGAACCTTATGATGAAGTCTATTATTAGTCTAGTTCATGGACTATAGATATAATAATAACAGTTTTTGCAGGAAAAACGTAAGAGCCCTTATTTCCAAATGCTATCATACATTAATGTTGAGATAGCAAATGAAATGGTAACTACAAAAATTATCTACAACTATGTGACTCACTGACAGTGGATGGGACATAGTGGGATGATAAAATAATGGAGAGTTGGCATAGATGTGAACGTGGGAAATTAACTTAAATGGAGATGTAGATAGGTTGTACATCGCAAGGCATAGAGGAGGGAAAGGACTGCTATGTGTGGAGGAAATTGTAGAAGCAGAAGACCTAGGGCTAAAGGAATACGTAGAAGCACAACCTAGGGGGTAATTACTGGAGGTCACTAAGGAGTTAAGGAAGATAAGAACTGAGAGTGAAGGAAAGACAGCATACCAGAGAAGAATGGAAGCAGAGAGACAAACAAGTTACAGGCAGGTGATGCATGGAGAATACTGGAGGAATACAGAAAACAAACTGTGACAGAGAATATAGCAACAAGTGGCAAAAGAGGGCAGGACTAAATAGAGAAACAGAAGCACTGATAATGTCGGCACATGAGTAAGCAATTAGAACAAACTGGGTGAAGAAGCATATAGACAGAAGAGTAGAAGTAATAAGTGTAGGCTATGTAAGAAAGGACTGGAGACAGTAGATCATCTGTTAGCAGGGTGTGAGAAGTTGGCACAAAATGAGTATAAGTTCAGGCATGACAAGGTGGGAAGAATGGCACATTGGAGCTTCAACAGGCAGCATGGGTTGGAAGCTGGATACAAGTGATATGACCATAAGCCACAGGGAACCATAAAGAATGAGAAGGTAAAGATACTGCGGTACTTCAACATACAGACGAGCAAGGTATTAGAAGCACGGAGGCCAGACATCGGAGTGGTAAACAAAGAGAAAAGATTGAGAATAGTGATAGACATGGCAGTACCAAAGGACAGGAGTGTAGAAAGCAAGGAGACAAAGGTAGACAAGTACAGGGAGTTGGCAGAGGAGATAGAAAGGCTGTGAAAGTTAAAGAAGGCCGAAGTAGTCCCGGGAGAGCAGAATGGAAGCAGAGAGACAAACAAGTTACAGGCAGGTGATGCATGGAGAATACTGGAGGAATACAGAAAACAAACTGTGACAGAGAATATAGCAACAAGTGGCAAAAGAGGGCAGGACTAAATAGAGAAACAGAAGCACTGATAATGTCGGCACATGAGTAAGCAATTAGAACAAACTGGGTGAAGAAGCATATAGACAGAAGAGTAGAAGTAATAAGTGTAGGCTATGTAAGAAAGGACTGGAGACAGTAGATCATCTGTTAGCAGGGTGTGAGAAGTTGGCACAAAATGAGTATAAGTTCAGGCATGACAAGGTGGGAAGAATGGCACATTGGAGCTTCAACAGGCAGCATGGGTTGGAAGCTGGATACAAGTGATATGACCATAAGCCACAGGGAACCATAAAGAATGAGAAGGTAAAGATACTGCGGTACTTCAACATACAGACGAGCAAGGTATTAGAAGCACGGAGGCCAGACATCGGAGTGGTAAACAAAGAGAAAAGATTGAGAATAGTGATAGACATGGCAGTACCAAAGGACAGGAGTGTAGAAAGCAAGGAGACAAAGGTAGACAAGTACAGGGAGTTGGCAGAGGAGATAGAAAGGCTGTGAAAGTTAAAGAAGGCCGAAGTAGTCCCGGGAGAGGAAGGAGCAATGAGTAAGCATAAAACATACTTGGAGGAAATGATATTAACGAAGTTGGGAGTTGATGTAGTACAGAAGGCAGCACTGTTAGGAAAAGCTAGAGTTCTGAGGAAAGTCTCAATTTCGTGAACTATTATAATGGCGCTGAATAGAAAGACTTTTTTTTTGCCTGATTATTATAATGGCGGTTAATACTATTACTATTATTAAGCAAAAATTTTTTGAAAACGACTAATTTTTTTGGTATATATGAAATAGACTAAGCAATAAGTTCCATCTATATTAAATTTTCTGAATACACTCATATCTTGAGTAATTTAAAAAAAAACTTTTTAGGAGCACACCCTTGCGAAAACTTAGATTGCTTAGCAAATAATGTTCGGATTGGCTTCAGACTAGCACGGAGGCCAGACATAGTAATGTAGACAAAGAGAAAAGATTGGTAACAGTGATAGACATATCAGTACCAAAGGACAGAAATGTAGAAAGCAAGGAGAAAGAGAAGATAGACAAGTATAGGGAGTTGGCAGAGGAAATAGAAAGGCTGTGGAAGTTAAAGAAAGTTGAAGTAGTCCCGGTAGTTGTAGGAGCACTAGGAGCAGTGAGTAAGAAGCATAAGAGATACTTGGAAGAGTTGGGAGTACCAAAATGGGAGGAGCAGCAGTACAGAAGGCAGCTAGAGTCCTGAGAAAAGCTCGACTCAGACTCCCTGGGAACTGGTGAGTTCCCCGAGCTGAGAGGGATACCAGTATGAAGCTGTGACAAGTAATGAAATATAAATAATAATAATAATAAAAATAACAATATTTTCTTAAAATGTAGTTCTTTTCTCATGCTTGTCCATAAGAATAGATATTTTTGGATCCAGATTGCTGGAACATTTATGGATCGATCTATGGGATTTCCACCGAGTCACTACTAAAAGCAAGTCGTCAAAGAAAAGCAGCGATGTCAGTGAAATACAACAAAATAAGTATGGCTTTTCAGTATATTGAACCAACTCCAATGCCATGGTATTGTTTGACACCAGGGTATTTTTTATCGTAAAATGTGGAAATGTAAAGAAAAGCTATGATAAACTACATTTTTGTAAAATATAATCACTTAATTTTAATACACTATCTTCAAATTCATCAATTTATTGAGGTCTATTTGTAAAAAATGGAGAATTCAATAATGAGTTTATTAGCAGTGATTTGTAAATCGCAACATATAATTCAACAGAAATTACCCATAATCACTTTAGTAAATCCTGATATTTTGAACTAAAATTTTGGATGCACGACATATCCACGAGATTAATTAATCACATTATAGATCAATGGACAAGTCTGTTTTTTGTAAGATGCCTCCATTGCACTTTTTTGTGCAATATGAAGTTATTTGGAATACCCTACTTCTAAAGATAATTTTTATTCCCAAATTTAAAAGTTTCAAAAATGTTCGAACATTAGAATCTGGAAGATTTGATTATTAAAGCGATTTTTTTAAAAATAAGCATCATTTGCAGTCCAATTTTCCTTATCTCCTGAAAATTTAATGAATATATTGTAAATACAAAGGCTTGAAGTTTAAATATTTTTATCAATGCTGTAATTCTCACAAATTTTAATTCTAAATTCAACAATATATTTTATCTATTCTATACTCAACATAATTGATGAAAAGCTAAATGCAAATTTGTAAAAGAAATTTTATAGTTATTAGATTTAATGTAGATAAAACATAAACTGTTTTTCTATCAACGAAAGAAGTTGACTTCAATCCAAATAAGTTTACATTTAACACAATTCATTTAATTATATTTTTTCTGCAATGCTAATTCTTTTGAATACAATCTCCATTCAGGTCGATTAAAAATTTTAAAATTAATAATTGAAGGTTATTTCAGTTTAATAGCAGACGAAACTGATTAAATATTTCCAAAGCACTCCAAAAATGTTACCGCTTACCGTCTATATTAGCACAAAAATTTAGATATCAATTGAATTCAGTACGATATGATAGAAGACAAGGCGTATATTAGTACGCCTTGATTAAAGATGAACTCGAATTTGATAGTTGTTAATTAACACGAATTATAATAGTTGTGATGTAGTACTAAAAATTTCATAAGCAATTGTCTTAACTGAACATCTTAGATTCTGAAAGGATTTAACCTTAAACAGGCTGGTGCCCTTTTGAAAGGGCAAAGAATTTTCTCCAAGTCTATTAGGAAATTTCGAAATCGTGAAGGATGGGCAGGTCTATTGAGGGACAAGCTTAATTCAATATTGAAAATTTCTACTAAAGCATATTAATATAGCGGAAGCGTTTGAAAGGATTAACTATTTTTTTGAAAGGATTTATATTCTGTCCGTATATAACGTTCAAGTTATTATACGCTTTCAAGCCCATGGGAGCAACAGCGAAGCATTAACTGTTTCTCTATATGTGTGTAGATCTCCCAAACCATTGAGGAGTGCTCAAAGTCAGAAGTCGTTGCGACGAAATCATGGCACTATGGGACAGAGCCTGTTTTGTGATTTAGGCGAAATATAATTTTCAGATTTTGGATATCTTTATTTATTTTCGACATATAAGCATTTCAAAACTTTTCAAGAACTGTAGGAAATTTAGACATATTCCTGTGTAGTTTAGGGTTAAAATAGAAAATGTTTCAGGTTTTCCATTGTTGAAGAATATCATAGATTTGTTTTATAATTTTATACGGATTCAAGAAATCTTTCTGAATATGTTTCTTTTTGTTGCCATAACTAGTTGCTATTGCCAAGATTGTTTAAGAAATTAAGTATTTCCAGCTTAGTTTTTGGGGCCACAGTTGTTTTTCTGGGCTAAATTTTGAAATATAATCCAGCCCAGTTCATAATTACTTATCTAATTAATGAAATTAACGTATAAATAAATATTTAAATTGGTTCGTATTTGAAAATCAAGGTGACTGTGAATATTGAACCGTAGTCATGACTCCTACATAATTAATGAATAGTTTCAGACAATTGCAAAAAGTTTTAATTTTTTATTCATATATAATTCATGTAGAAAATCACATTCTTATTTGGAATTTAATTTATGTTGAAACTCCCCAAATTAAACAATTTAAAAATAAATGTTTAAATTCACAATTCGAATCGCAGTTTTCCTAATAAATTGTGTCGAAAAACCTTGCTTTATTCATAAAGCATATAAAACCAAAAATATAACGGAAATTAAAATCGTTTTGTTTATTTGACATTAATATTAATTCATAAATTAGGAATTTATTTTACAAAATGTGTCAAATATTTCATTATGTCAAATTTTTGAATTACTACATTCATTTGAGAATTACAGCATAGTTCGAAGAGTTTTAAGACAGGTTACCAATATGAATTGCTTAATATCTAATTTTCTCACTTTATTATTATTATTATTTTAATGTTTATTAAACTAAATATTTTACAAAAATTAAAATGAAATTATAAATTAGCACGATACAAATTTACAGCAATATTCTAAAATTAAAAATAAATTAATAAAATATAAAATATATTTTAATGGTTGTTAACTAATAATGAACAAAAAGGTATCAATAAATTGATTTCTTCTGAAGCTTGATAAGTACCTTTCAAAACGAAAGTGACCAGAACGAGGAAGACGATCAGGAATTGAATCATTGAGATGATGGGATTTTAAGATCATTTCATTGAAAAGCTTTGTTGCCAAGTGAATTCTTCAATATTTTATAATAATTTTTTATTCTCTACAACCGGCCATGATTTTAAAAGCACGATTAATTATTCCCTGTAATAGTAAAAATATATTTAAACCATCAAGTTCTTATATATGGTTTATATAGATGAATTATGTTAAAAATTGCATTTGAGTTTTCCTTGAATATTTGAGAAAAATTCATCAACCCCTTTTTCTAAGTTATATTTTATATATCTGTTAGAAACATTGCCTAATTAGTATGAAATGTGTCGAACAACAATGAAATAAATCAATGTGATAATTCAAACAATTTTCCCTTTTTCTCTCAACATATTAGCTTGATTAAATTTACCAATATAAATATTTGAGCTCTTACCAAATTTAAGCTAAAAGTTAATTTCCACATGTGGATGAACATAATCTAGACTTCAAATTTAAGAAACGTTATTACATTTTCAATTATAGATTAGAAGTTAGAAACTTTATTTCGATTACTGTCACTCTTCCTTTGTTTGATTTTATTCTTTGTTTAGTTTCTTGCTGCTTGAGAAGCTATCAAAACTTCTTATTAGTTCATGTCATAGTCCTTTGTCTGAGCATGATTGCTTTCAATAAATTTCAATGCCGCGCTATATTATGTGCTTACTTAATGAAAATGCTCTAATTATGCAATGATACTTCAAAGAGATGCCTACTGCAAAGGAAACGTCAAACTGATTTTTATTTTATGAAAATATGCCACTGGGAATATTTTGAGAGGCATTGCAAACTGTAAGTGCATTGGCATTCAGATAGCAAGCACTTCTTGTATTTTGCATGGACTTTGGGAAAAGTATTTACAATTAATTAGCATATGCGAATAATTCAATATCTGCCAAGGGTTTTAAGGTTTTGGGGGATGATTAGGAATTTTTCGCCTTGTACCGGTGGCCAGCAACCAAACGGGATATGCATTTTCATGCTGATTTCTTGGTAATGAGTCTCAAGTACATGAATTTAAAATTCTGATATTTCATAAATTGGCTCATCTCAATTGTTGTAATTCAATATTATTTTTGAATAGAGATTTGAAATGCAACCTCGCTCCTTCAGGGCATTATAACCTCATCTCTTTGGAAAGTATGTCATTTCTGAAATATTTAACTTTTGTAGTTTGTATTTTAAGCCTAGATTTTTTAATCATAAAAGAAATATTCATCCAATTTGGGAGAAAACTTGCTGAATTTTAGCCGACTTCAATTTAAGCCCAAATGACTCCTATTTTCATTAAGTCTATCACGTCCACATTTGAGTAATGCAATAATAATAATAACATTATAAAATACTCTTAAAAAATATCCACTAAAAATTTTAAACTCAAATTTTAGAAAATGGAGGATTCAAAGACTTACATTAACAACTTTTTGTTAAAGTAATAAATAATAATTTTTGTAATTGCTGTGAACTAGCATGCCTGCGCATTGACATACGTTTCAAGTCTGAATATTCGTTCAAAATTGTCATTTACTAATGACACTATATATTAAAAATATTCGCAAGTACAATGTGAATGAACTTTCACAAAAAATATTTTGTGAGACGTTTTACCTCATTTCTTACAATTTATCATTAGTAATGACGTCATTTCGTTAAAGTTAAAAGTTAACATAATGTATTTAGGTACAAAGTAGTAATTTAATAATGAGAGGAAATTGTAAAACAGTTTAGGCGTAAGCTGCTTATTGACGAGTCAGCCAATGGCTACTAAAACAAGTAAATATAAATTTTTAAGGGAATTATTCCAATCGTACACTACATATTTAAGCAATTGTTTACAAATGCTAGATACTCATTAGTTTGTAAAAATCAAATTTGCTAAAATCATTATTCTATTTAAAAACTAACTACACGACAATGCAGCGAATATAATTCAAACAAAATGATGTTATCTTTTAATATCAAGATGGTCACACTTACATTAGGATTATGCGCTGCCCATATATTGGTCCTAGTTTCAAAGAGTCGGTTATATTAGATTTGGTCTCAGTCCATCATCTTAAATATTTTGGAATTACTGCTCAAGGGTCAAACCAGAATTGGAACTGGCCTTAAAACTAGAAGCGCGACGATAGGTCAAAATGACATTTAAGCCTTTTTGGTTTGCTTGTTTGTTCATTCAGCAGAATACACATTGCCTATATCCAGGAATGGTTTGTCTCAGGGTAAATTAGTGTGGCTAACTTTCAGCGATTGATATTCATTAGGGCATTCTTAACAACTGAATTTTATTGCTAATTTTTCGTTGAGTAGCGTTTATAGCACCATTGAAACAAAGAGCAAAATAGTAGAAATACAAATCAAAACTATATTTTACCAGGCCCGTAGCCAGCATCATCACCTAGGGGGGTCAACACCCATTCAGGAGGGGTTGATGAGAATTTTGACCTTCTTAAAATATAAATTGAAATTTTACCAAGACCGGTACACTATTTTAATTTTGTGTTGTATGCATTAGCGTGGCAGGATATTTTTACGGGTGAGGTCATCTAGTAGTTATCAATTAAATGACCAGAAGCGAAAATTTTTTAGAATATAGTCAAAATAGACCTTATTGAGTGCAAAGTTACAACAATTGAATTGCTGATTTTGATTTCAGCTTTGCAGTCCAGGAAGGGTTGCCTGACCTTCCAAGGGGGCTTGCCCCCCTAATCTCTATGTCTACGAGCCTGATTTCTATTCAATAATTTTCGCACTTGAAACATCAGATGTAAAGACATTCTCCAGAAGTTCTTGCTGTTCTAGTACTAAATATTAGACCGGTCCGGTAGTTCTCTGGCAACAATTAATACCGATTGACTGCTTTCGGCCGGTTTTGGACGGTATATTATATTGCATTGCATGTTTACTCAATACTTGGTTTTATATATACAGTATAGATACAGCGTATGCAACTAAGATGGAAAAAATTTTAAGATTTTAATAATTGTAAAGTAAATTCAGAAAAGAAGACACATCCAACATTACAACAAAGTTTATCAGAGAGGAAGAAAAATTCAATAACAAGCTTCTAGAAATGAAAAAGAAGGGAGATATTACCAAGGAGCACTACGAACAATTTAGAAGCAAGGGTTCATAGCCTTGTGGACTATACGGTGTTCCAAAAATACATAAAGATCTAAATATCCACCAATGAGACCAATAGTATCAACTACGAATTTTCAAAATGTAAAGTTAACAAAATGGCTTGATAGAATATTGAAAAAATACATTTCAACAAAAACCAACATAAAAGATACGCCTGATTTTTTGTCAAAATTGTCACAAGGATTTAACTCAAACATTAATAATTTTCTAGTAAGTTATGATGTGAAGACTTTATTCACGAATATACCAAATAAAAGAACAATTGACCATATCATAGCAACTATTCCAGAAGATGCGATATCAGTGGCTCATGATACTTTTCGAAAATTACTATAAATGTGTGGCCTTGATGCGCCATTTCTATTCATCATTTTGATCAAATCCCAAAAAAATTAGTTTTCTCCTTAGTTTATACGTATAAATGTGATGATTGTGAAAATTCATAGGTCAAGGAAACAAAGCGACATCTGGGAATTAAGGAACATATTAATGGGCATCTAAAATCCGAAATTTTAAGGGGGCTCAAATCTAATCTAACAAGGTGGCCTGAGCCCCCTGAGCACCCTCTCGAGTATACAGCTTGTTATACTTATCATATATAACAATGAAATAGTTTCAATTATGTTATCCTATTTCAGCACTCCACCTCATTGGGTGTTAGTACTTTTTATTGAAGCTCTTTATTGAGTATTTGTTTGTTTGATCTACAATCCGAACACTATCTGGAAATTGCAAAATTTGAACAAATAAATTATTTCTGTAAGAATTTAAAAAATTACGCAAAAAATACTTATGAAATGCAAAGTACTTTGCAAATCCCATCCCCATAGCTACTTTAAATTTTAAGTGCGAGTAGTAATTTGGCATGGGGCAAGAAATTTTGCCTGACCGCTCTTGTCATTATTTTAACAAATGTATAAATACGTGAAAAGTAAATTTATCAATGAATTTTTAGTGAAATAAATGATGTGAATTTTAGTTAACATTTTTTGCATTTTTAGATGCTCTTTGGCAATAAACATCTAATATATTTTCATAAATGCCATAAAGCAGATACAAAATGACGCCATAATGCAGGGATATTTAAAAGGCAATGAATTAGATTTTGCGAGATTGTGAATTAATATACTCGAATAAATTGTTTAGGATTCCAATTACAAAACAAAGCTGAAATTTCGAAGGAAATTATGTCAAAAGTGACATCTCCGGTGCGTGCTTCGAGCAAATTTCAAATTAAGAAAAACGTTCTGCGCAACTTTAACCATTTTTAACCGAATCACTAATTTAATTAATTGCGCTCTTCTTTATGCTTCTTCCAAATCGCAGATATTTCAAATTAAATGCATTAGAGATAACATTTCTTTTAAAAGTCTCCGGATTTTGGGAGATTATAGCTGACTTTGATATTAACTTTCCAAGTCTTTGGATCACCTGTAAATCAATGTTAAGTTTACTCTTGAAAAATTTGAAATATTATATGAATGATTAACTGAAGGTATGAACTTGCGTTAAATAAATTAAATCTTGAAAATCAATATAGTATACACTAAAACCTGCCTTGAATTTGCAAATCTACGTTGTAGCAGAGTTTTGATGGTAAATATGTGAAAAAAACTTTGCATCTCCTTCTTTATAATGTCAATTACATACTTTCCCAAACTCTAGCCCTTAAATTTACCATTTTCTCCAATCTCCCATAAGTCATTTATTTGTGGTGAGGCTTCTATGATATTTATTAACACTAGAAGTCCCTGTACTCCTTGAGATTCATTTTACTTGCAGCATTTCAGTTAAAAAATTATGTAAAAGAATGAAAAAATTCAAAGCTTATCGATATTTTTGGAGGTGTACATGCCTGCTGTTGTTTGTAATGAATGCATACGCAAGTAAACAAAATTTTAATTTGAGTCAATTTTAACACAGTTGGTACTTCTAGTGTTAATAAATATGAATTCTCCTTTCATGTTGATTAGACAGTATTGGTATTTCTGATTGAATTAGATTGAACTGGTCTCGATATTTTTAACAATACTCTCAGGTATTTCTAATTCTAAATTTCTTTGTATATATTTTTGGAAGAACTAATAGGTACTTTAACCAAGCAGTGTGACTTCAATTTGTCCCATGCAATGCCCCATCAAATGCTTGTATTAATTTCATCTGCAAATGTACTGGAAGGGAGATGGATTTTAATGTCTAAAATTACCACTCAAGATTTTGAATTTGAGATCAATGATATTCGTAAAGCATTGAATCAATTGTATACTTGTTAAAATGCATTTATGATACTATTAACATAGTGAAATATAAATATCTCTTTAAAAATAGTTTCTTTGAGCACTTTTACCAAACAAAGCCCGAAATTCACCTCGAAACAGCATGCAAATAAGTAATGAGAATTCCAAAAATTGTATTAGAAAATCAAGTTCTTTTTTTAACACCTCAGTATCTGACAACGAAGTAGCACAATCTCGAAAGGTTTTTGGTATTCCTAATTTTCGCTACACAATACATGTAAGATACTAGAAGCTACAAAGTGTATGGAAAATTATTTTGTATATAAATTAAATTTACAAATTTTTTGCTATTAAGCAGTAAGTATGAGTAAGACATCGTTTCTCAATATAAAATTTAATCGATTTATTAATACTTCGTGTGAAAAATACATAAAATTAATTTTGCTTAGTAGTTATTTTAGTAAAAGTTTTGTTCTAGTTAATTTTGATTGCTTTCCCCATTCGAGAAGTATATTATTAAGCAACAATTTAAAGAGTTCATTCACATAGCCTATTTTCCGAGATATGCAGTCATTTTGCAACTTTTTTATAGTTTCTTTAGCAATTTCTTTGCATGATTTTACTTTAAAAGGAATTTTTGACAACATTGTACTAATGCATCTGCCGATGCATAACTCAAATGAATGCTTCAAATGGTGCAAACAACATTTGAAATAAGATCAACTTTGTTATTATGTGCCTAATTATTACAAAATGTTTTGTTTCTCGCTTTTGAAATACATATTGTTGATTCTATTTCAAAAATATTGTTATTTTTTGGAAGCATGACCTACTTACTAAATCATTCAATGTCAAAAAATATGCTGACAGTAAACAGATTAACCAATTTTTGAATGAATCTGCTCTTATAGAGTCTATATTAGTTTAAAAAGACTTAAAATAGTTTATATGCGAAGAAAACTACTATGAATAGAAAATGAAAAAATTTTTAATTAATTTCTTTTTAGTGACTTAGTTTTTGTCAAACGTTGTAAAAGTATTACTATTGTTTACCAAAAGTACAAAAAATATCATTACTTGTTTATATATGTCTACTCTTGTTCTTAAATAGAGATATAGGAATTTTAACTGAAATTGTATTTTAGCATTTCATTACAATATTAGATTTATTCTATTCTGGGGGTTTTCACAAATTGAAAATTGTATTTAAAAGGCTTGGAATAGTTACACTTTGAAACATTATTCCACTATTTTGGCTTATTCAAATTTCCAACTTAATTTTTTCTACAAGATAAATGCAGTTATTTATAACATTTAAGACATAATTTTGAAAGGCAATAGAATTTTTGAAATTTCTGAAAAATTGGCATAATCAAAATATGAGATATGTAATGAGGCTTTAATTCAAAGGATTATAATATTATATTTGAACTTATTAGTAATAGAAGGATTTCTAAATCAGCTAGAATTTATACTTTGCTTACTTTGATTCTGTACATGTATACAACTTCTTTGGTGACGAGAAATAATCAACAAAGTATTCGGTAGACATTTTTCCAATTCAGCCTTGAAAACAGTTAAAAAAAATAGCATTATTAAAAAAGTGTAAGCAATGAATTAACATGCAAAAAGCATTGATTAGTAAATTAATAGAAAGGTCCAAAAATACCCTACTTATCTATATTTCTATAATCTCCTGCCTATCTGTTGCAAAATATTAAAAGAGCAATATTCATTTTATGATATCATTATTTTGGTGTCTGATTTTTTTAATATTTATCTAGAGGTTTTCTCAGCATTACCGACCTGCAGAACTAGTATTTTTACTACTATGGAAATAAACGATATTCAGGTTGAGGATCACATATAATTAAGGAAAAAAACATTTTAGAAAAATTCTTCGTAATATTTTCTCTGGCTTTTTTCAAAGAACTGATCTCTCCATCCCACTTCGACAGCCACTGGCTGTAGAAAAAATATAAATCAGCCAATAAATACTCATACAAGCAGATAATTAATATAATTTTTTCTCAATTATTCAATAAAAATACATCAAGTTTTTCTAGTCTTGGTAGTTTTACAATCATTACGAAGCAAGTAGATAATAAATTACCATTTCAATGTTGCTAAGCATTTTCAATTTTAAGGAATGAACCATAACTCATAAAGACATGCTTGCAAATGCTGCATATAAGAGGAAGATGCTTATATATTTCTGCTACTGAAAAACTATATATTGTGCTTCAAACAATTGATATTAAATTGTCGAAATATTTTTTGGTTTATTAGTTGTTGTTTCCATATTTCAGGATTCTTAAATTTTGTAATAAGTTTGCTGAATAAGCTTGGAAAACTAAAAAAAATTGTTCTTTTTAATGAACTTGGATAGTTTAAGGTTAATGATCATTAATGCTCCTTTATATTATTTTCAAGTCAACCAAGTGAACTTGGACTACTTAAGATCTGTGTCAATATGGTTTTGAACTTCATGTCTATTGTGACATATAAGCTAATTTTTCCATTCAACTAATCAATATTAGACTTATTTTAATAAATCTTAATAAATGCGGCATTTAAAAGAGTGTATTGATTTATTCAAGAAAATTTATCGACTCATATCTCGAGTGCCTGTTTCCCGATATTCCATAAAGTATTAAATAGTAAATCACTTAGCCGAAATAATTCATTTTTTCATTACAAACTGACAGAACGATTTATTCGTTAAATTGAATGAAAATAAAATTATGTCGACCGAAATCAAATTTGGAATTTATTGGATTTTATGCCAGAATGACAAATGCTCTTTTATGAGGTTGGTAATTTTGTGAACAAGGTGACACTTCAGCTTTCAAGGCATTGCATACTTAAACTGGATCGAAATGCTGGAGGAAAGTTTCGCTAGTGTTCTTGAAGGATAATAAAATTTAATAAAAATTTTAAAAGATAAAAGTTCACCTTTAATCATTACAATTTTTCAATTCATATTTATTTTTTCAATGAAAATATTTTTCGTGATATATTTTAACTGTATGATTGATTAACACAAAGCCAATCTTATTCTACTACACATTTTTCAAAAGCTGGAATGGTTTCTCCAAAAATTTTTTTAGCGTTTATAACTCACAAACTAATTAAGGTATTTAAACTCTGCCTTGAAGTTATAGAGTTGTCTCCTTTTTCTTTTTCGTCTTTAGTTCGAAGAACTGGTCTGGAAGATCTCAGTTTTTGCGCACGGCTCGCGTGAACTAGTCTCAGAAAGTTTATCTTTAGAAAGAAAAATATTTTAGGTAATTGTTGTTTCAATGGACGTTAGACCATCTCATTACTTGAATATTAGGTATGCGAAGAATTAGAATGCTTTTACAAACACTCGGATTTCAGTCAATGAAAAAATAAAAAATATTTTTTTATACTGCAGGCAAAGGAATAAATTCTTTATCACATTACATGAGCAAGTACAACCCATTAGATTTGCTCATATTAAGGACTTTGTTTCTTCACTTGCTTAGAAATTTTTTTCAAAAATGGTTTTTTAAATTAATGCTAGTAGACTACTAACAGAAATAGGCCTAATATTATTTTAAAGTTTTTGATAATGGTTTTTCACCAAAATTGTATTTGCGAAGTAAATATTACATACTCTCAAATGCCTTTTAATTTCTATACTTTTATGAAATTAATGAATTCTGTAAATACTAAGTGAATGTTAATTTTTTAACAATTACATAAGTTGCATATCATAAGTTGTTATTATTTAATGAAATGTAATAATTATGGTATTGGATTTAAGAAAATGAATCACATTTTGTGTTGAATCAGTGCTCGTAAATTGCAAACTTCTTTTTTAATCATAATTTTCCATAGCAATTTATAATCTTAGTTAAAAGGAAATCCGATTAGAATTTGGGTACACTCTAATTGAAGAATACCCCATTTGAATCAATCCTCAAGGCTTCTAGGTGTTTAACTGTCCTTGATCATGGTTATCGATTAGTATATTATCAGTAACCAAAAAATTCAAAAAGGTAGTCACAATCCATTACAATTTGCGTGGCACAAAAGGACTTCAAAACGAAATGTATCTGATAATAGTGTGCGGAATTTCATGTCTTTTATTGTATAACTATCTAAATTCTCATCACTGCATATTAGATGCAGTGGTTTTGTAAAATTAAGATAGGAATCAATCTTGTATGCATGCATGCAGTGACAGTCTAAGACATAATCATCATCCATTGTCCTTGTAAAAAATTATGTTTATAAAAAACTAGAAACACTAGATGATAGCAAACAATAGTTCAATATCCATTTGCCTTAAAACGTGACTAAAACTGTAAGTATGAATGAATATTGAAGCCATTTTAGTTAAGATCTGTTTCATCCTTTCGAATCTCAATTACGTAAATATACATATATTATGTCGGATGTAAATTTTGATATTTTCTTCCAAGCAAGCCACTTTCAAATTTTCTGCTAAAAGTGAGAATTCAGCAAAAGGATACCTTTCTGCCTCATGCCACAAACGAGGAATTTTTTGTTTGCATCCATTAAAACACCGTTTACAAATTTTCTGTGCAACCAGATTTTCTGCGTAAATTACTGTTTACGTAGAGTATTTTGACTAACTTATTTTAATCCATTTCCAAAAAAATTAATGTTCGCAAAACCCTATTTTTTCAAAAATACGTACTAAGCTATTAGAAATATACATAAAAAAAATCCCCTTTGCTGTTCGATGTGTCCAATTTTTTGGACAGACAGTTAAGGGCTATAGCAGTCATAATATTAATACAAAGAATAACTCACAATCAAATGTCTTATTTCACTGAAAATGTTTTTATTAAGAGAATCTGCTGTTTACGCATCATAATATGTGTATGTTAATCGCCTTACAAAACGTTCACAAACACATTTCTTTAAAAAAACATTGTCCTCACTTGAAAAGAAGGATTTTTTGGTGAAAAAACCTACCAATGTGCCGATTAATTCGCTTATCTAATCAATTTGTAAGTCTATGTAGTTTTTTTAGTGTTGTGTGTACAATTCTTTTGCGATTTATGTGAAGAATTTTAGTGTTAGCTGCTGCAAAATTCTATTTAAATCGGCAAATTGTCAGCAAAGATGAGGATCCGGTTTCATAATGTTCCCACGTCATAGTATTTTCTGTAGTCCACATCTCAAATACTAGTCCTAAAACGCAATTAAATGAAAGAAAACATTCCTTAAATTTACTGGGGAACCCGAAAGTTGGTATTCTCATCACGAGTAATAGTTCTATTTTCATATACAAATACAATAATATTGAGTTGCAGTTATTTTTAAAATTACTAAGTTTTTTCGTGCTAATTTGTAATTTATATTTATGATAGGGATTAATATATTCATTTTCAATTTTTTTAATGATTTTATGTTTCCGTGAATTTAGCTCCAACTTTCCACAGAGCTTAAATGAAAACTTAGAAATGAAAAATGAACCCCAAAAAGTACTATCACCAGGCAAGGTGAAGATTGTCTAGGTTGGTTTTATGTCAAACTAGTACATACGGTTAAAACCTACATTTTTATTGCGCTTGTAAAAGTCATTTTGAAGTCAAATGGGAAAGAAAAATGTCAAATTTCATTATATTGAGTTTGGTTATCACACTTTATTCTTACAAACAGATTGTTGTCTTCAACAGTGTGTAATTGCATATAAAAGAAATGCTACCGAATTTTAGAGGAATTCTTTGAGAAAGGGAATGCTTCAAATTCCTTCTTGGAATTCAATGAACTTTAATAATATTTTAAAAGTCAAAAATTTACTTGCTTGGATTGATCACGTTATTAGTATAATTTGGTAACGGATATTACAAATGCCAAACAAAATAAGCTTGGAATATTTTTAGTTGATTTTAAAATGTTCTTTAAAAAACTCATCAATGTATTTTTAAATGACGCATAGCTATACTATCTTGGGATTAATTTTAATGTTACAACATGTTTTCGTACATTTTCATGATAATCGAAAAAATGTATGCATCCTTAAACCTATAACTGAATAAATAGCGACATTCTATTTAGTACAGCGTTGGAATTTTCTCTTCTTATTCATCAACAGTACCTGTTTAGGATGAAGAGATGTTAAGTGAGATAAGTTAAAGTGGATTGTAAAATTTATTCAAATTGATCATTTATAAATACAAATATAAGATGTTGACCAAACAGCACCATGACACCAGTATATCTACGCCCACCATTCTGAATAGAAGAGCGGGTCTTGCATGCAGCAACAATGTCTCCTTTTTTAGTTAAATTGGTGCATTATACATTCAACGTAATCGTTAATAAACTTCTCAATGCCATGTGACATCCCCGGAAAAAATACAAACTTTCTGCATAATTTCTTTGCTCTATTATTAAGAAACAATTTTGTTTGGGTTTTGATATTTTAGATATTGCTTGCAGAAATATTTTCAAAGTTCTTGAAATTTTTAAAGTATGAGTTAAATAATACGGCTGATTTCCTAGAGAAATTTAAGGAAGATTTTGAAGAAAATAAAGGAAAATATGATTGTATAACAAGATTTGATGTGAAGTCTTTATTGACTAATATTCCGGTGAAGAAAGCAATGGACCATATTTTAAGATTAGTTCCTGGAAACGAAGTATCTATCAATCATAACACTTCAAGAAAATTATTGAATATTGCTAGTTAAAGTGCAAAATTTATTGTTATTGATCATTAATAGGGCCAACTATGGGATTAGTTGATATAGAAAAAATTGCAAAAAATATACATGACTTAAAATTCATAACGCTCATTGCAAATCATGGGTATATTGATGACATGTTTGCTAAATTCGAAAACCAAGATAATGTTAAAAATTTCAAGGAATTTATGAATAATTGCTTGAAAGAGTTACAATTTACGATTTGAATAATCAATTAAATTTTCTGAATGTTGCAATAACTTTCAATTCCACATTTCAAAGAAACCACCAAATTGCAATTTTTATAGTATATTTCAGTCATATTATATATATATATATATATATATATATATATATTAGATCCTTACTTGACCATTGCCTTGCTCGTTTGCAAAAAAATTATAACTTAATGATATACACAAGTTTTGTGACTTGAAACTTAGGTGCCACCAATTGAACCATTAAATTTTAACGCTATACAAAATGCAGAAAAAAGTTTAAGACCCCAAAGTTTGAAAATGAAAGAAATGTATTATTCTTAGGATTTAAATGAGTTGTTTTTGAAAATAGCAATCTCTTAAAGATAAAAATTCTTGTGTTTACTATAAAGTCTTTATTTCACATATGGTATAAATTAATTTTATGATGCCTTTACATTCACATTACATTACACTTCGTTAACTCATTCGACAAACATTTTCATGGTACATTGAAGAACAATTTCGAATCTCGTCTATTCTAATTTATTTCCTTCAAAGAGACTATTCTGTCGCTGATATTTATTATTTTATTTATTTCGGACGGAATTTCTAAATAGAATTGAATGGGTTTTTGATAATTCCAAGAAAGTTAACTGTTTACTTTTTGATCTCCTCATATTAACTTGCCTAAAACCCTTAAATATCGGAATTCCTATTTTTGTAATGCGTACATTTTGAAAAGTTTTGATAGGCCATAATCTAAAAATTGCTTTTATTCAGAATTAGGATTCGGTACCGATAAATGTGAGTGTACAAAGTATTCTAGGGGTGTATAGGCAAGTATGGGATTGTACATGTGTGACACCTCAACGACGTAGGAAATAACCCAGTTCAGCAGATATTCAATCCTTTTGGGCAATTTCGTCAAAACTATTCACTTACAATATTTTAAATCTACCTACATGTACATCATTAGTACTTAGATAAGAGCTATGATTTGAGGTGGATTTTTATTAAATTTCAACAACATAAGTAATACTCTATTAGTTATATGATTCAATTGCTTCACGCAAGCTCACACTATTTCCAGGTACTTCAGACCATTATCCACCCAATGCCCAACTCACCCTAGGCCATTGGCCGTTTGGCCCAGTGTCCAGCTCGTTTTAAAGCTGTTTTTACTTTGAAGCATTTGATGAGCTACAAAGAGACGCAACCACCTCCTGCACACCCCTGTCCTGAATTGAGATTTATTCAAAAGTATTACAACTAATCTAACTATTTTTCTATTTAATAGGTTATTTTGGTTATATACACTGTTATGAGATTTTGGGGCACACGCATTATCAATTGAGTAAATAATAAACGGGCAAAACTCCTCGGGTTTTTTGAAAAACTGAAAAAATAGATTTCAATTTTTTACCGAACGTTTTTTGCATAAAAAATTGAAATCAATTTTGAAAATCTAACGAGAGCCTAGCATTCCACCATGTCCCCCTGGCCTACGCCACTGAATGCGATATATAATGAGGCGAAATTATAAATGAGACTATGCACAATAAAAACGACACTCGTCAATTCACGGGTTCTAATGCTTGCAAAAGTTGTTTTTATCATATATTATACTTTTTTCGACAAGATTTCGTCTTGACTTGCAAAGTTGGAAGTAAACTGATGGAACTATTTCCTTATCCCTTATTGTGCCTTTCCACAAACAACCCAGTTCAAATTAGTTAATTGCAAAGAATATCTTCAAAATTCAAACATGAATTTTTTTAGAATATCGCTAAAACACAAATAGAAAACATTTTCAATATTTGCAAAGTGGCTACTATTCTTGGCATTCTATATATAGAAATTCACAAACGATTTTATTTTGGAGTCAATGTAGACATTGATATAACCATTCAATCAACATCAATTGGCTCTTCATTTAACACAAGCTGAGTGAAACAGTTTGACGTCCTTGATTATTTCTTTAATGATCTATTCTAGTTCCATCAGTGATTCATCAATCAGATTTCAATTACTGGTTTGAATAATCTAGTTTTCCGCAATTAATTTGATAATATTAATATAAACTTACCCATTCATAGACAGCAAGGCAAATGCCTTTTAAGTTGTACTAAAATTACAAAGCTTTCGTTTTAATTCTTGAACTCACATTAAAACAGGAATGTAGCAAGCCGTAGAGATGTTGTTCTGAATGTTAATTTTCTCTAAAACGTTTTTTAAAAAACGAAGTGGTGAGTTAAATGATTTCTTAAAAAATATACTCATAAATGAAATTTTAACTTATTCACACCTACATATATAAAACAACCGATTTTCACGAGCAATTCTTCCAAAAACGTTCACACATTTCAATCATCCTGCACTCACAGAAACTACCTTGTAGAAACTTACTTTAAAAATTATTGGTAGAAAATTTCTTAAAATCATTGCTTTCCATTTGATTCCGATATAAGTGGATACCCGTTACCAGTGAATAAACCCAATTCTCGGTCTTACACCGGGACGCAGCCGGAATTTTGAAATGAAGGAGGAAGTAGGGTTGCCAAAGTGACGGGCTAAATGCGTAATTCATGAAATTTCCATATCCAAGCGATACATTTTTTTGGAAGATGCTCCGATTGGGGGAGTGGGGCAAGGCTCCTGCCCATACCCCTGCTACTAGGTTATTACTATTTTTTTGTATTTATAAAAATCATTCTACTTGGTTGATATATTAGCTCGCCAAACTTATTCGGAAAAGATCTAAGAATCATTTGCCAATCTTTATATACAATATTCATGACAATAATTCTCCCTTTAAGTTTGAGCAGCAATTAACAAGATGACACTTAATTTGAATACTTTATGTAAATTAAGCTCTGTATCTGAAGCTAGCGCATGAGGCTCACCTTCAAGTGTTTGAAAAGTATTTTAGTCATAGTTTAGCTTGAGCTATGAAAATGTTTGCATGCATGTAAGGAAATGAAATTACACCTGAGTGAGAACTTGAATAGGGCGGCGTGAGTAAAAAAAAGCACAGGTTTTAAGCGAGCCGAAAATTCTTTTGCGGTTTTAAAGTGAAACATGTCTCATTCTAAATATTTCTGAAGAAGACGTGTTTCAGGTAATATAAGTTGGGACTAGGTAGCATACCGCGTGGTTATTAAAAATAAATATATAATTTATCAATTGTGGGTTTTATTGGTTGAAAATTTAAAGTGTGAATGCGGGTTGCTGCGTTGCTGCTGAGTTTAGGAAACTTCGACACGCGTTCAACTATAAGTGCATGCTATTATAGAGATCAATTCTCTTTATTACTGCATTCCTGATTACACAATATACATTCTTTATATTGCTTTTTCCACCTCTACTTTTTGGAGCTAGAAATTTTTTGAAGACAATTATTGCATTTAGAATAAATTTGGTTTTGTGTAAATCAATTACATATTACTAAAAAGTTTTTAATGATAAACATTACAGCAAATAAAGAATTTGCAGTAAATTGTTAATGGTGGTTAGATTTTAGGCACCTAAATTGGAATCACAATCTTTAAAACCATTGTTGATGAGCAATATTAAATTAGGTCTTATTTTGAATTTTTACTAATGATACCTTGTATCGTATAGTATATATATACTTGGAATGTTTTTCTTAAAATCAATTATTCCGTTAAATCATTTACGCAAAATATTCCTAATCTGCTGATAACTCGTGGTTCAATATAATTAGTTTACTGCTCGCTTTCTTAGTGATTTCGAGCACAGTGGGAAATAAGTTTTCCATAGAAAATGTAAGTGTTAACAAAAAGATTGAGTATTGTAAACAATTACCTCATCCCAAAAGAGTTCGTCGTCTCGCTACTATTCGAAGAGAACAGAAAAATTTAATATAAGAGCCTATTTTACGGCTCGTTAACTAAATTTTGTATTACTATAGTAAATCTACTAAACGTGTGGAAATTATGTGCTTCACAAAATATATTTGTGAGAGATACTTCTACAAACGCAGTATTGCCTAAGAATGAGCACAAAATTGTCAATTTAGACTATTTATGAAGAGAAACACTACTAATTTTTCTGTAATATTATTGTTTGTGGATTAAAAATTGCTAGAGTGAAATAAGGGTGAGATTATTCCACGCAAACACTTCCTTAGGTTATTCCCAAGGATTACATAATATTATGTACTAATTGGTTATTCCTTTCCAACAATTCGAAAATTCTGAAAATCTTTCAAAATTGGGAAAACCACGGATTGGGAAAATGTTCCTGCATACTGAGGATAATTATGCCACACGAAATATTGCATCGTGTAGAATCGAAATGTGTCATTTATTCTACCAAAAACAATAAAAATATCACTGCATGAATTGTTATGGCAAGTAATCTCTGACTGATTTCGTGGTGTTTCATGTAGTTTCGATCAGAAATGGAATAAATGTACAAAGATTTGACGGGGGTTAATATTGTTACAATTGTAGCACATACTATCACTTTTAATTGTAAGAATTCAAGGTGAAGATTTCATGAGGAAAATGACAAAAAACCCCCTCGATTGAACTCTATCACAGTTGAAGATCATCCTCATCGAATAAGCTGTGATTTCATTGGTTATTTTTTATCTTCATTTTCTTATACATATTAAAAATAAAGAAGTATAGTAAAATTGGCCAGATAGCTGAGACACGCCGTTTATCAAAGATGAAACCGGCAACCAGTGGCCCGACATGCAGCCCTTTGGACATTTCAAGAACAGCCGGAAAGATACCGGGCGCTTAGGAGCCAAAATTTAAAAGTACTTCTTGTTTTGTTAAGTTTGGTATAACGTCCTATGAAAATCTAAAGGTTCAGAAAATGTTATTGTTTAGTACTGTTGTCATCTGGCAAAACACAGTAATTCATTAAATTGTCAAAATTGACTTTTTCATTAATATCTGATACTTTACTAATTTTGCATTATGTCATAATAATATTTTTTTCAGGTTGGTCCCTTAAGGTGGTATATTTGTGGTTGGCAGAATGCAGCATCTCGTATTTGCGCTTGAAATAACCAGTCAAAACACAGCAGCTCTACTTTTTTGACTGAATTATTGTGATTGCCAAAGTAGGCTACAAATATTGCAATTAGAAAAACACTTGATTTTATCATTATTGAATTTCTCATTAATTTTGGCTATAAATTGATTGTGGAATTTTGGTTCGAGTTTCTTATGGTACTAACAAGAAAAAATATCAACAGAAGTGATTCGTAATATAGAAAATATAACAGCCAGATTATTCTAATATTGTAAAGCAGGTTGAAAGGTTGAAAACACGTTCAACTGCGTTTGACCTTAGAGGAAAAATATGTTTATCTTTATTTGTTTATTTATTTATTATTAAGTGAGGTTAAATAGACGGTATTAGCTGTTGCCAGCCAACTAATAAATTTGTATTACAATATATTTATTTCGCATTTGTTTCATTGAAAAAATTTAAAAAATTATTACAATACATTATTGTTTGATTTGAGTACATACTTACCAATTCGATTTTAAAGCTGTGTGTATAGTACTTATAATTGAAAAATTTTCTTGTTTGGAATCGCCATTTCTAAAAATCAAATCTTGGATTTATATGTATTTGATTTTTTGCTGCTTACATGAAATTTGTAGCCAAATTTTCTATTGCATCTTTTTTTACATATGCGATGCTTACGTAATACAAATTTTATAAGAAAATCAAATTAATGAGATAAGCAGAAGGCGGGAAATGGAGACATGAAGTGCCACTAGGGTATTGTCCGTTAATTGCACGAATATGGTAATTATCTCGTGAACGAATTACCGAGGATACTATAAACATTAGGATGTAAACGCAAGCAATACACTCTGTCTGTTTTGTGAGATTAGATATGATATGTACCATACTTCAAAAGCATAAAAATTAAATATTTAAGGAAAAGCGCGGTTGTAAATTTCAATAGGTAATAAACAGATTAAATTTGTTAAAACCATAATTTATTTTATATATATTTTATACACACAATGTCACTGTTTAATCGATAAGGAATAAATGCAAACAATATTGTACCCTAATTTCCATTGGGGGTCAATCTTAACCATTTATATTATAACTTGAGCAATTTACTGTATAAAACATAAATGTAGAGCCTAAATATTCAAAGAATATAATATTTTTGCATAATCACCAACCATTACATGTAGGTTAATGTCTGAATTATCAAAAGAACATCGCTTGCCCGTATTTATTTTCAATCCTTTAAAATAAAAATTCTGTAATACACATTATGAAGCGTCCGTAAACTTGTATAGGCAATTTTGTTTAATTTCAATGACAAAGATACTTTTAAGTAAAATTTCATAAAAGCTATTGATGCCTTAAAAATATATTCAGGTGTGCTAAATACCTTGTTAGAACCCCTCATTTGTAAACTAAAATGAATAGTAATTAATTCATATATATGTAATATATATATATATATATATATATATATATGATTTCATGTTCGCTGTATATAATTATGGAAGGGGAATGCTAAAAGAAATGACATTTTTAGAAATATTGACGTGAAACGTGCGGAATTTTTCGTCTGTAGTTATCCGACTAGGTCATTAGGAGTTAAGCCGTTTTCGTATCAAGTGAAAAGGGCGGAATAACTTGCTTAATGCGAGATTCAGTGACGACATCATCGTCGGAAGCATCAAAAGAATTCGTCTACAATTTTCGACGTAAATACTTCTTTGATATAGGGATATGTTTTTAATGATGTCTTAAATATAGCGGATGTCTGATGACATTAATTCTCGCAAGTATTTAGTAACCTTACCTGATAAGCCAAATTATTGATATTTTTAGCGAAGATTTGTTTGCAACAAGTTATTTTTAAACATCGCAAGAATTAATTGTATTTGTGCACAAAACACAGAAATTTACGTTGGACACGTAAACATTTTAAAATCGATAGAAGTTTTAACCCAATCTACAAAAAAATAATATTAATAGGCCCTTATTGAGGTGGAAATTTACACTCCCAATCACATATCTTAAAAAATAAGTTGATGATTAGCAGAAGGCACACGCAAAGTTTTCTGAAAACTATGTCTCAATACCTTAGCCCAAAAAAATTTTGTGGACTTTTGGTCAAAGGGTAGTACTAACATATTCTTATACTGAAATTGTTGTGTTTATGTTCAGCTTTTTTATTCCCTATGACACATTTTGCGTTAAAATTTGGGCAGCACAGGAAAAAATACAGGTATTGTGTATCAGAGGTAAAAAGAACAGCATGGCATCGATTCATTTTATGTTTATGATTTGATAGGAAATTCGACAATATATGTTCAATAGTACAATTATATCTGAAAAAACTATGAAACGCAGAATATTTGCATGATAATAGTTTGTGTTCTCTAAGAATATGATGTATATTTTGCATAGTGCAAAGTATATTCAAATATGAAATCATTACTTAAAATATAGAATAAATTCAAAACGTTTCGGTCATTAATTAAATGAAACATTGTTTAGAACGTTCACATATCACAGTCTTCAGTTAAATCTCGATTACTTCTTGAAGTTCCCACTCAAATTTACTTGACAGTTCCTACCTCACTCAGTCGCGAGAAGTCCAAAAGTATGAGAGAGCCTAGAACAAGACAACTTTCTTTATCACGTAAAATGAGTTTAGATATTAAAGGTTTGTCTATAACTTTCAAACTTTTCTCAAAACTTTTCCTTTTCCACCATTGTGTGAATTGTGTGTTTCTAAAACATATTGTTATGGATCTCTTATGAAATTGTTACATACAACCGTATCCAGAATCGAATACTAAAAAATTCAAAATATATATACACAGCCTCTTCTTTATAGATTTGCAATGCAATTTTTTATCTTTATAGAAATTAAATGTTTCTAAAAGCAAATTTCATTTAAATTCGGTTAAAAATCCATAGTAGAAAATGAGCTCATTCGATCTAAGGAATTGTATTTATACCAATTCATACTAAATGCATTACCTAAGAGTGGTTTCTAAATTGCAGACAAATTCAAAAATAATGTGTAACATTCTTTTGTAGCTTTGCTTTCAATTGAATGTTAAAATCAAATTCATCACGCGCCTTATATATTACTATAAAAGCAGGCTTGCATTAGGTGGACACTTTTGAATCCACAAGCCACATCCGCAAGTGCCACACCAAATCGTAGGAATAAAAATTTCCCTATTTTTAATTTTCTCAATTACTATATTTCACGTACAGCTTGCAATTTTACCAACTTTGAAATAATTTTTGCATAGGATTTAAACATTTGGTATTAAGAAGTGATCATAATTATAATTGAAGGAGATAATCCTACCTAAAAAATCTTTACGTTCAAGCTCAATCTGTAGCAACTAGCTAGTATGTTAGCTCTAACACTAATACTGTATACTTGTAGTAGTAGTTGTTGTATTAGTAAATATATTTATGATATATATGTTTAATATCACAATTTGTCTCTTTGAAATTTTTTTCATAGTTATAACAGTAATGTAATTGCATATTTTATGTTTTGAACAAAGGCATACCATATTAGTTGGTGTATTTACTTTTTTATATTTCTATGAACTCATATATATATATATAAATTTATGTTTATGCATAGGGCGCTAAGTCCACTTTTGCAAAATACATTGTGCTCGGTCCCGGCTTGCAAATATATATGACCGTTAAGTCCAGTTCAGTGATTATTGAGTCCCTATGGGGAATATATATATATATATATATATATATATATATATATATATATATATTAATTACCATTCATTTTAGTTTATATATATTTATATTTATATATATATATGCTTATATATATATATATATATATATATATATATTTATATATACTATAAGGGTATGATTTAAAATTAACGAGACTTTGCATTGTGCTAGAAGTTCTGCAATACGAATTCATAGCTTATTGTACAGCATAGGGCATTCTTCTGCTATGTGTTGTTGAAATTTTAGTTATCTATGACAATTGTGCACTTTTTCATACACTCCTTTAGCTGATTACTTAATAGCAAGTTGTTGTGGCACAAACGATTCAAGAGGTTGTTGCATATAATCTCAGGATTTAGAGGTCATTGTTAAGCAAAAGAGAAACATTGAGTGTGTGAAACAGAAGGCCTTGAGGGATTGCCATTTCACTGTAAGACTAATTGGAAGGGAGCTTGGAATCAGCAGCAGGAGAATGTGGGCAATCACTAAGAGTTGGAGATGAGAATTTTAATAATAAAAGACCTAGCTGTTTCATCACGACAATGTCTCATCACACGATAAATTAAACATTCGGGAATTCCTTGCCGAATAAAGGAAATTTCTGTTTTGGGACAATCTGCTTACTCCCCTGATTTGGCTTCCTGAAAAATTTTTGTTTCCCAAGATCAAAAAACTATTTAAGGAACAGAATATACCTAGACTTTCATAAGCAGAACTGGGACATCACTTCTCTTATTTGTGGTGAAACATTTCTAGATATTGAATGCATTTCTTTACTTGTAAAACCATCTACTTGTTTTGTGAACCCTTTGTTTTTTCATATCAAATGGAATAGGTGTAATTCCATTAAATACATTTTGGATATTGTTTGCATTCTTAGAAAAATTTACACCAATTCTTTCTTTTCTAGAGTGCTTCGTTTCGTTGTTTCGTACCAGGCCGTGATTAAAGTAGTATTTGTAAGAATTTATCATTATTGTCGAATTATTTTTTGTTGAAATTAATACGCAAGCAAAGTATATTCTTCTACTTGAATAATATAATTTTCATCGTTTGAGCTTTGATTCAATTGCTCCTTCAAGTATTGAACTGATCCGGCTATATCTTAATTGATGTAATGTATATTGGGCAGGTATTATTTTAAAGGTGAAGTCAAATTAGAGGTCAGGAAAATTTTTTGTTGTACATGTAAATTGTCCGATATATGACATCGTTCATATACATATATTGTTATTGTCCTTTGTCTGATAGTATAAAATCAGTTGAAAAGTGTCCCCACATAAAGCCTAAGCGAAAGCTACAGCTCTGTACTTATTGATTTTCTATTTTTAGTTAAGACTAATTTATTTGAAGTATAAATTTAGAGGAAAATTATAAAAAGTGATACACTCACTTTCAAGTTTTAAAATCTGCTGCCAGTATACTTTATGGACATTAGAATATGAAAAAGTACTCGGGGCCGTGCCTAAGAGAAAGCAGGGAGGGCATGGACTTCCTTATTGGATCATTTTCCTTCGCTCATCTTCGATGCTACACTCTAAAGTATTAATTCAAATAATTTGTGAGTTACAGTGAAAATGAGTATTAGGGCCTTCTTATATATTTTGATAAAAATATATTTATATACTATCCTTAAAAAAATTGAGAATAAATATGATTGTTTTATTACCGTTGCGGGGGCATGGCCCTCTAAATTCTAAATGCTAGCAACGGATCTAAAAGCACTATAATGTTGACAAATACAACAATTTGTGGAAACTAAGTTCCCGTGAAAGGTCACTTCATCAAATGATAAAATTTCATTTTAGAAATTTTGTAGAAGTTCCGTTATTTTAAAATTGCAATCAATACACCAACGCATGCGAAGTTTATTCTAAGCAAACATCATTTTAGCAGACCACCACAAAATTTTCAATGATAATTTTAAGTAGCTTCAAGTAGAATGTACCTAGGAAACAAATATCATCCGATTTTAACAGCAGCCGAAGCGCGCAGATGCTCAGCAACTTTTTCAACCTTGAAGCATCTTCTGCCACCTGATCAAAAGAAGGAGTTTGCACTTAGTACTTTGGAATCATCATCTGAATCTTCAGAAGAACATGTAGATCCTAACAATGACAAAGCTAGTAATGAAGTAAGTTGTTCAGTAAATCTAATAAAAGGTTTTTTAAGTTGACTGATTTTATAAAATAAATATATTGCCATTGCTGTTGTAAATGATGGAGTAAATATGACCACTTAATTAAAAATAGAAAATCATATTTTTAGTGTTTGTTTCAACCACTTGAATTGAATTATGCGTATAATGAAGTAAACCACATGATTTGAAATGTTATACCAACTTTTTTAACCAGAATGATTTGTTTAAAAAATTTAACAGAATTGGAGAGCATTAAAATTAATTGAATTTGAAATGGTTTATTTTTATTGAGTTTAGGAAATATTTTCAAATGGTGATATAATTATATATATATATAT
>CABFPE010000076.1:400439-411044 GCA_900660155.1 Hofstenia miamia
CCAATGAACAGACGACGTAGAGTGAGAAGGCGTCCTAGTATTCCTCAAGGCTGATTCAAGGGCAGAGAGATCAATGGACAAAAAGCCTCTCCCACCAGGGATCTGCACCGCCAATTCAAGGGCACACAACTTTCCCTCCCAAAGTCCTCAACCCTGATTCAAGGGTGGTGAGACATGAGGAGTTCCAGGAGAAGGTGTAAGTGGTGGAAGAACTGTGGAGATATGAAAGCGATTCAAGGCTGACGTCATCTCATCCAGAACCACAGCTGGTCAAGTGCCAATAGGAGTAACTGTGAGCCAATTAAAGGGTGAAGCAGTAGAAAATATTACCACAGATTCACAGCCCTTGGACTGTGAACCAAGCACCAGTAAACAACCACTAAGGATGACTCAGCTACACACCTCCTCAGAAATGACTTCAGAATGAACTGTAAGATCAAAAGAGAGAGAAAAGCAAATGTCAAAGATCAATGGAGAAACTTTACACCCTTACTTTATGGGGACATTGAAGATGTGTTATAATGCATTTGCAAAGCTATCCCCAGAAACAAAAACTCACATACAGAAAGTCAGGAGAATCGAAGGGAGGTATTTACCAATTGTGCTCAATGCAAATAATAGACCAAAAGTAAATGTCATCATAAGTTATCTGCAAGAAATGAATGAAATGTTAAAAATGCCATACATGCGCAGTATGGTTCACATCGTATTTGATGATGCATTCACATTGGATACAACACAAGTGATAATCGCCTACAAAGATAAAATTGCCAAAATCCCAGAGATAAACATCAATGAAGAAAATCTCACGATTATACATATATTGAAGCAGAAAGAATATACAAAAAACTTAGAACAGAAAATAGATGACACAATGAGAATGGCAAGGGTGCAAAATATCAGAGTGGTAATTGTCACAATATCAATGCAACAAGACATCCCCAAAGCACCTAGAAGAAGCATGCCTGTTGGGCGAGAATATTTTCCCATGGGAGAGAACACTGAAAACTACAACAATCCCAGAGCTAATACGATTCGATCTGCAAATAGATTATTGGGCATAGATCTACAGAATTATGGTAGACCTATGCATCACGACAAATGAAAACAATAGAATGAACGTTAGATATGGATGGAATAGAAAAGGCCAACACATTATTCATAAAGTGTAGTCTGACACAACGTCAAGAACATTTACAACAAATACAAACAATTTGGAAGAATATGAAATTGCAACAGAAGGTAGAGGAAGGTTGGCCAGAAATAAAGATTGATGCACCATCACGGAAGTTTCACAAATTGGTAGAAATGGCACTGACAGAGGTGAACAGAGCATATGAATTAAACCCAAAAAAAAGACTTTAAACAGTTATTATTTGAAGAAAAGAATGCACCTGAGATATGCTATAGAATGACAGTGTGGATAATAGCGATATTCACAACAGAAGATTCAGAAATAAAACAACTGATCTCACAACATACTCGCCACAAACTAGTAAAAGCAAAGAAATACAAAATAGCAATAGCCCCAATAAACATGCAAACAAAGAATTGGCTACTAAAAGGTCACACTGGGAAACTAGAGTCACCAAACAGATCAGAGAAGCCAGTGCAAATGATGGAGAAAATACTGAGCAGAATAATAATGAACCAAAACCCAATGGGAAAAATATCAGTAGTAAGCATTGCAAATAAGATGGGGATATGCCGCAGCAAAGTCATGATATTCAACAAGCCCATCAGAAAGTATATGTGCGGAGCAACATCCAAGACACGGGTAAAGCAACTCCAAAACCAACAATGGCTAATGACAAGGAATATCATAAAAAGGAAACTCGCAAGCACAGCTGAAATCAGGAAAACGATAGCACTCAAAAACATGCAGGGAACCCTCAATCGCAAAATGGAACGCTATGAAAGAGATAGTCCGTGGTGCACATTTACTAAGATTACTCAAAGCATTGAGATGATAAAACAAGGGGCATAACGGAACCAGTAGAGGTTTGTGAAATGGTCACAAAATCCCAAGCAGAAATGCTAGAGGAGGAACAACTACTCACATCATCCAGACTACTATTATCTCCCAAAACACAACAAACCATTGACAGGATAAATATCGAGAAATGGGGAGAGATCAGTCCAGCCAAAACACTAGAATGGATTGATACTGATGATGAGTGTTTCCTGGTTGCAATTAAAGTTACGAGAGAAGCTAAAGACATCAAGGAGAGAAATTTCCAGAACATCAGAGAACAACAAACAGTTGCAAAAATGAAATTGATGTTTACTGTAGTGTTCACACAAACAGAATTAGAAGAGCTACTAAAACCATACAATCAATTGGCTATAGACGTCGAATGCATTACTTCAAGAGTGGAAATCAAGGAAGAGATACGATTGAAATTGAGCTGGAGGGGATTAACACAAGCATTCTGGGATACAATTTCAGAAGCTAAAATGAACTACCCCACCACAAAAAGGCCTAGCTACAGCATCAACGATGGAAGGCTCTTACCCACACATAGAAAGAGAAATAGAAACAAAAATCCTGATATGCACACCACCAGAAACTGTTGCAATACTGGTGGTCCTCCCATGATGGAGATTACTGAAAGAAGTTAAGGTGGTGAAGACATTCCTTCACGAGTATAAGTCATATGTAAATACAGAAAGAAAATCAAAAGCCATGATAGAACAAGATGACTATAAAAAGTTGAAAGAAATAATGTTACAAAATGATAACAAAGAAAGGGTCTACATTGAAGGCACAATAACGCCAGATCAGCTGTACACAAAAGGAAGACCCATCAATTTACAATTACAAGATCTCAGGAAGGAAATAGAGGAATGGAACCTGAGAGCCATAATGCTATTTTCTGCAGTAAATGAAATAGTTTGGACAGACATCTGGGAAAGGAAATACTGTTATTACGATGTAACAAAATGGGTAGAAATCATCACAATGATGCGGATCAAAAAAATGATCCTAATATTATAACAGAGAAAGAAGTAAGGGACAACATCAGTTTCGTTTACAAGGATGTGGCAAATACTCAGAGTCTACAGAAAGTCTTCATGCTTTTCTACCCCAAAAACCAAATTAGAGAAGATCTAGCACACACCTGCAGATTTGATGTGCAAATGACACTCATGATCAGCATTAAAGGAATACAATTATATCACAAATTCTATGACATCTTTTCACAGAAAATCAATGAACTAAGAGAAATAACGCTGATAGCAGAAGACAGCTGAGAAGCACAGTTTCTGAAATATGCCAATGTCATAACAACAGAAAGAGAGGCAGTTCTTAAAATGACAAAACAAAACGAATTCGAGAAAATAACTTGGGCCAATCAGCAGGATTAAGCGATAATTCGAAAGGCGGATACTTTAGTGCATGGAGAACGAGCTGTGCTGAAAATAACGCAAGCTGAGGTGGGCGTGTAGCATCATTCAAACAAAATCATAAATAAGCTGCAAACGCCGCAAGAAGAGATTAAGATCGAAAAGAAGTTGATTAAAAATATTGTAAATAAATCAATTAGTGTTATTTCAGATTTATCTGTAATATGCAACCAAGAAACAACATGTGTCAAAAAAGAGATATTTGTGTCTGTCGATAAAAATACTTTTTGACTAAATGACACTTTCATTATTTTCAGCCACCATCTTGGCAGAAAGTTTAAATTTGAATTGACAGGTACTTCTTTGGAAATACTATAAATAGATTAAAAACTCTGTAAGAAGTTGATTAAGAATTTTATTCAGAATTCTTATTTTGTTTCATTTTAATGGTTTGATTATTTAGTACGATGTCGAGCTAATCGAGTGGTGTTTAGTAGTGGTCTGGATACATCACAGGGAACGATTCTAGGGTCTCTGTACCAGATCATGAAAGTGCACATATGTTAGGTGTAGGGGTTTTCTCTCGATTAGCCGACTAGCATTTCACTTCTACATGTATTAAATAATTAATTGTCAGCAAACAGTTGGATTGCCAAACTCTAGGAATTATATTAATACTATTTTAGATCCAAATTAATGACCTATAATTGACCGATAAAGTGACCGTACATGTAGTAAATTATAAATGTAGGTTAGGAAGTTGTTCGAACAGAATATATTTAAATAAGCCAATATATTTCGGTAATGGCTACATGTAATACTTAACGAACAACTAGTAACAATTCAGGTTGCAAATAGATATAACACTTTCACACAATAGAGTTTAAGTCGAATTGTGTCATGTCTTGAGTAAGCACTGAGCTAATGTAGGGTACACATAAGCTATATCAATTTAGCTGAGATGGAATGGTGACACTGGATGTGAAGATCCGCTTCAGGCAGATGCCCATTGGAAGATCGTTATAGAGATTACCACATGGCTTCATCACCTAAAAAGTTAGCAGTTAATTCTAGGTTACATAAGTTAACAGAAAAAACTAGTCAAGCAGTAACAACAAGTAAATCCTTACCCGCAATAACACAGCTAACGTTATAAATTTATTGAAAAACTTATATATTTCTGAAAATTTTCGTTTTGTACACAAGGTTAGCAAAAAAAACAATTTTATCAAAAATTTGAATACTAAGTAGCTTATAAACAAATGAAGGTTTTCTACACTTCAAAATCAATGCTTTTACCAAAACTTCCTGTATGCCATTGAAAATCAGGGTTCTAGCGCTGCTGAGTTTGATGTACAGTAGTTATGTATTGGTAAGTTTTTCAACATACCCTAGTGTTCGATCATTTTCCATAAAGCACAAGAACTGGACCCTTGAATACCTTCAAAATAACCTAAACTGAATGGTTTCTCGTGTGCAACAGACAAAAGAATATTTTTTCCTTAATTCCAAAGGGATACGGCTCAACAGCTTGGCTTCTGACTGTCAGAAGATATGGAAATCATTTGATTTGCAAAAAAAGATTTATCTCAACGCTTTGATATAATATCGTTGTTACCAAAACAATGTTTCCTTCTCTTCATCCCTTAAATCAATGAATACAGTATAAATAAAACAAATAAATAAATAAAAACAATTATGTGGACGTTTTGCACCACATATTTGGCGAAATATAGTTGCTACAAAACTGCTCTAATAGCTGAAAGTCAATGAAAGGAACAAGTTTTATTATTATTTGTTGCATTCCCGATTTGCTTAGGATAAAGCTTATGCACGTTGACAAACTGTTTGATTCTGCCAAAAAATCGTTTAAAATTATTTTGCATTTTGGCAATAGTCTTTCTATTAAAGAAACACTCTTCAAATTGACTAATTCATCATCTTCCTGGTGATCATAATAAATTTCACTGTTACATTCATAAAATGTTTCACTTTATAATCATTTAAAATTTATTGCGGGCGTATAGACATTTGGCACTAAGCACTGCTATGGAATACTTCATTTTTTTACTGAACTAATATTTGAAACTGGTTGATGAAAAAATAAATGTTTTGGTAGAATGATTTTGTGAATTGATAATTTTACATTTCATTTTAGGTCATTCCTTGGAAATCACTGCTACCAAATCTCCTTGTGTAAAATCGAATTTAAAGACTTTAGCCAAAAGGAACATAAGTAAGGAATTGTTACGGCATAGATAAAAGGAATATTTTTTCCTTAATTCCAAATGAAAACATTTCGCCAGTTTGGCTCATGAATGCCAAAAGATATGGAAGTCGCTGGAACTAGGTGGGCGATTTATACCCACGCTTTGGCGTAATGTTGTGGTAACCGAAACAGCTTTGAGTGCTGAAAAAGAAAACGATCGCCAACAACTATGCGACTTTTTATTGCACTCCCGTTCAACGCAAGACAAAACTTACGCACATACGAATACTGTTGATCGTGCAAAGCAAACATTCAAAAAAAATTCAAATTTGTAAATAGTATCAGTTTTTTCTTAGGTCTTCAACGAAAATTAATACTATATTATGCTACATTTACGTTAAGTGCTAGGGAACTTTCTAACTGCTGCTATCATATGCTATACTTCGTTTACATGATATGATAGAGAACTGTTTAACGGATGCTATCAATTTTTGTTTGTGGTTCATTTTTGTATTTATCAATTCATTCAATATATTAGTAGACAGAGTTTCTATTGCAAAATAATTTAGGTTCTTAAATTGGTCGCATCTAGAGTTTATAAGTTTTGTACAACTTTTGTCGTTTGTGCAGAGAAACCACTTCATTTCAAAGTAATTTTAAAACTGATTTTCTAATTCAAAGTCTAAATTTTTGAATAAATTACATTACCAGGCATTAATAATCTATCTATAGCAAAAGGTATTATATTTCACAATTAAATTATAAATCATTGACAAATTAAAAGGTTTCTCAAATATAGAATGGATACTCTACTCCTTTTATTGAATTAACGCGATGTTTATAAAATACATAATTAAATAATTAAACAACATGAGCCTTTATTATTCCATCATTTCATAAATATAGTATGTTTATATTGGTGTAACAATTTATGAAATAGATTCCATGCGGTTCTGCATTAAGAGTATTGTAGTTTGGGTTATTCTAGGTTTTAAAATTTTTAGCAATCAATTCTTTTTAGATATAATGTAACCAAAATGTTATGCACTGATATTTATCAATTTAATGGAGGGTTATTATTTGATGAAATTCTTGTTCATCGGCTTATGAAATAAGTTTATTGAAGATATTTTAGAATACTCTACTAATTTTTATATGAAATAACAATTTCAAGTAGAGCATAATGACTACGCATATTGAGGTCACGCAATATTGACCAAAAAACATTTGCAGAGACATTAAGCAATGGCTAAAATCCAAGCAGACCGATTATATCAGTCTCTTTTAAATTAAACCTTAAAATTTATATTTTTGTCAAACCTTGATGTCAAATATTTGGCAATATTTTGGCTAATTATTGAAATGAAATTTTGTATATGTCTGCTTACATAGAATCTGTTTCTAGGAGTTATTGTATTTTTCTTTAAGGATCAACTGCTAATAATTTTTTCATGTATTTTGTGAGTAGCAAAATAATGTCTGGATAAGAAATTTCTTTGATCAAAATACACTTAAAATATATTGCAATTGATATCCAGAAAACTGTACTAAATGTAGTTATACTACAATGCAATATATATATAATATATATATATATATATATATATATATATTAACTTTAACAAAAGATTATATACAGGTGGTAGATACTGCGGAAAAGGGTGTTGAATATTGGAATAATATATCATTTTCTATCAAGATGAAAATTATCCTAAACAAAATAGACTACTTTTGAATGCTCAATCTAAGTGTTTTGGAATAAAATGAATCATTGTTGCTGTCAATTGCAAATCCACACGTATAATTTTGAAAATCATAAAACTCAAGTACTGGATATTAAACTCAAATTATAGAAAACCTGCAATATATTTAAGGTAATATCAAACAGGACAGCTCAGATACTGTAATCATGAACTGACTGACGAAATAGTACAAATTGTAAAGCAAATGGCAGAGTTTAAATTACTTATTAAAATATTGATGCACAATCCTGTCTATATTATAGCTTTTCTATAATAAATTTTGTTTTTGCTACACAAAGATATATTTCAAATATTTTTACTGAGTAATCAACTTTAAAAATATCAGTTTTTAAAAATTTATCAAGATATACATCCATACAGTCAATGTTCATTTAGGACTCACAAAACCTGTATCACACTATAGATGAAGGAATGCCTCAGATCAGAGCAGGCTGCTTCTATCAGTTTCTTTTAAATTGCAATTTAAAGTTTATTTTTCCTTCAAAACTTGATATCAAATATTTGCTTTTATTTAATATTTGTTTTTGCTACAAAAAGACATATTTCAGATATTTCTAATCAGTAATCAACTTTGAAAAATATGGGTTTCTAAAAATGAGACATGAAGCAATAGCTAAAATAAAAGCAAACCGCTTATATCCGTTTCTTTGAAATTACACATTAAAACTTATTTTTCTGTCAAAACTTAATGGCAAAACATTAAAACTTATTTTTCTGTCAAAACTTAATGGCAAATATTTGGCAATATTTTGGCTAATTATTGAAATGAGGTTTTTACAGTCTGCTTACATGGAAACTGTTTCAAGGAGTTTTTGTATTTTTCTAAACAAGGATCAACTACTAATAATTTGGAAAATATTTTTATTTATTTTTCGACCTGCAAAAAACTTCATGTGTTTAATGAAAATTATGGTCTAATTAGGATTTTCAGGATTCAAAATACAATTAATATACAATGCATTTGATATCCTCAAAAATGTACCAATGTGGTTATACTTAAATACAATATATATACATATATACCTATATATTATATATATATATATATATATATATATGTTGAATGGAACAAAACACAACGTTTAAAGTTTTTGATTTTTAAAAAATCATGATCAGAATAAAATTGCGCCAACATAAATTTACAATAAACTATAAGATCTATTAAATTATGAATATACATGCACTTAAAATATCTTTAATATGTTTGAACTTTGTTGATTATTAAGTAATTTCTCTTTATCTTTGTTCTTAATGTAAAGAGCTTTAATTATTCTTAAATCCTTGGTTCTTTTTGATATTGTAAAATTTTTTATGCTTGTTTGATGTTTATGCATAATTATTTCTGATTTTTGATGCCCCCTAATATGTTTTTTTAAAAATCGATAGGTTAAATGTTATGTTTTGTTTCAATCAATGTATCTCAGTAACTTATGCAAAACATATATATATATATATATATATATATATATATATGTATATACATGCATGTGATACATTTAAGTTTGGCGATATTTTTGTTGACACATGGACATGATTTTTAGTTGGATCTTTTTTACAAAATAGTTATCCGTAAGTATTTATATTGCATTAAATTGATTCTTTGCAAGTAAGAATGATAAATGATCATTTTCAAGGTGAAGTATTAGCTTATGATGGTATTTATTGATAACTCGCTAATAGGACATCATTAAGGAAGGTGAGCAATGATCATATCGTGCCGGATTGATTTTTGTTATTGTATGCATATGCATTAAATATTGTTCGTGGATATATGTCGTTTGCATGTGTATTAACAGTCATATGTTAGGAGTAGACCACTCAATTAGAAGAGTTTCTTCTTGTAAAGAGTGTCCTTTGTGCAGTGAGCTTAGAGGAGAACCCGATTCCGGATTATTTTCTGGAGAAGACACATTTGCTGCGAATGCAAATAGACGCAATTCCAAAAGTCTCACTGTAATTTTAGATCGACTTCCGGAGACAAAAGCACTTGGAGACGTGGACATTGCAACTTGCAAACCAAATAGTTGTAATGTGCTTCCAGAATTGCACTCTATCTCTCGATCGTAAGCATTTTGTTGATTTTTACTATCAGTTTATTGAATTTCGAAAGGTTTCAATATCTCCTTTTAATGTTCGAGGATAATCAATTATATAGATACCAGATCAAAAACGCACACAAATTGCAATAGGGACCTCTAATATAAAACTCAATTTTTCTAACCTAAGATTCCAAGTTGTACACAACGACCACATAAAGTTTTACAATGGAAAACCATTATTAAAATATAAATGTATTGAAAAATCACTATGTGGGGCTCCTGGTGACCCCATAGTACTCAGAAACTTAATTATGATGCTTGTACAACTCTTTAATTGAAAAAAATATTTTCTACTTAATTGAATTACTTAATTTTTTGAATACAATGAATGAGTAATGAATCAATGGGCCTCACCTATGTGCATGTGATTAAAGCTAAAATTGTAAGAAAGTTATTTAAAATGAGACATCCAATGTTCAATCTAAAATGCAGTCTTGTTTTTTGTGTGAATTGAAAATATGGGGTTTCATGTAATAGGTTTTTTCATGGTCCTTTTCGCGTTCATAATAACATATTTTTATTTAGAAGCCAGCTTTCTTCAGGACAATGCCCACGTCGGGGTTCACGCAATTCCATAATTCACAATCGTAGATTATCTCGAAGTTCACGTATGCCAGACACATCTTCCGATGAGGAAATTGAAAGTGAATGTCTTAGGCGCTCTTCCAAGAAATACAGTGCAGTTAGCAGCGAAGCGATTGTCAGAAGACGATCATCATCAAGAGATCCCCCAAGTAGAAATGTAGGTTTTTTGATAGAATTATAAATCATAAATATAATACTGACATCTTTTATTATATATTTGAATGAGATGGATTCATTTAAAAACGGATTCATTAGTAATTATAAGTGATTATTTTGCTTAACCCTGTTTCAGGCGTGAGTGTTTCCTCAGTAGCCTCTTGAGAAGAATATTATATCTTAATGTGATAGAAGATTTGACCCTAATTTTCTTTGCTTTTCCTAAAAACATTATGAAAAGGAACCGTTAAAAGTGGTGATAATTCAATGATTATTTATTGAACCAATAAATTTCATCCTGCGATCGATAGGTTTTCTTTAAATTTTTGTTTATTATTCCATATTAATTAGGTTATACAATTGGTATTTTAGCTACATCCTTGCCAAATTTCTATGTCATTCTGTTATCGGAACATATATATATATATATATATATATATATATA
>CABFPE010000076.1:430948-461393 GCA_900660155.1 Hofstenia miamia
TGATTACATTTTTTACTTTCTGATACAATACGACATACATAATTTGTTAAGCATACATACCGGCATAGTAGAACTATATATATATATACATATATATATATATATATATATATATATATACTATAAAAAATAATTTGAATACTAGGCATAAATTATCCCCATTTATCAATTTTAGTGCGTTCACATATCTTTATATTTTTACTATTTGCATGTACCAGTGTACCTAAACGTTTTTGTACCTATGATGCATAGTGCTAAATCAATAAAGCTAATGAAGTATTCGAGCTGAGTAGTTTTACTTAAAATACAGCTTCCAAAATAGTAAATTATCATCAAAATATAATACATTCTGAGAAATCTACATTATATTTAATGATAAAACAGGCTCCATATATAGCTAATTTAGCTAAGCAAAACTAAATTTGACATTGGGAAAAATTCAATGTTTTGTCATGGTTGACTAGCTTTAGAATGTCGCTGATATAGCTTCCTATCTAAATCCCAAGACAAACTATTTTACGATATTGTTTCTTTAGCAATGACCATGACATCATAAACAGGTATGAGTTAATAGAGTGAGAGGTAATAACAAAGGGTGCACTGATTGCAAGATACATCTGGGGAGGAATCTTTAAGATATTGTATCTTACCAGAAGGGACATTACTGCTCTTGGGGTTGGACAAAGAACTTGTACAAAGCAGGAAATGATTAGTGCTTTAACAATTCCACTAAACATAAAAATTGAATTAATAATAAGATTTTCTTAATAGAAATAGAAATTTCAAAATCTAAATTTTATATGTTTTGCTTGGTACAATAGTATTTTTATGATATTATAAAAATGAGGTTAACATCATTATTTCCCCAAATTCGCTTATATTTTTAGAATACTTTCAACAACTACTAGAAATCTCGGTGTCGAAAGATAGTTTCTTCTGTTGGGAAATAAATTTCTCATTAAATTTTTACCTTTGTAAGAACTCATCAATTTCATGGGCTGGGCACGCATGAAATCTCCCGGTTACATTTCAAACTCTTAATGATGTCGAAAAATTTAAGAATTAATTTCAATAATTCTGACAGTTATGTAAATAATGTGATATCTCAAATTTGAAAGAATGTTTGCTTTGATTTTTTATAAATTTCATCCTGTGATCTATAGGTTTTTCTGTAAGCGTTTGTGTATATGTCATATTTAAATTCGGCATAAAATTAATATTTTTTACTTAGCTATATGTTAGTTATGACCCTGTCCAATTTCAGCGCAATATTGCAAAAAGAACATATATTTTTCAAAGTTTTTGGTACTAAGGTCAATTTCCTGACGTCAGTGCTCTCTTTGACACAAAAGAATATCTTTTTTTGTTTTCTAGGTTCACAGCAATATGTAAGCTATAGCCCTTTGAATTTAGGGCACGCTCGATCGTAAAAGTGATAAAAGCTTGGTCAAGATAGAATGTATGTACTTACTCTTCATTGGAGTTTTCAGACTTTGCTTTTGAATTCCTTTTCAGAAACACAAGAAGTATTCCACCATTAAGAAATATTAAGATTACAGCAGGCAGAGCCCATTCCCACACTGTTTCAATTAGTGATAACATTATTGCAAATGTTTTATGTAGTACAACAATCTGACACTGTGTTTCTCCATTAATTTGAAGCTCTTCATATTTCTAAATGACACAATTTATGGAAATAGTAACACTTAAGATTATCATGATAACTGTTTTGAAAAATTCATAATGACGGCTTACTTTATAGCAAGTTTCTCCTTACAAGCTGACTGAGTACAACTTAGCAATGAGTTTAAAGTAAAACAACACCATCACTTTTTTTAGACGTTAAGTAATAATAATAATAATGTTGATACATTTTTATTGCAAAAGACCAAATACAAGTTATGCACCAAAATTTAAAAAAATTGGGTAGTTATTAACGATATTTCTTTAATGAAATATTTGTCTAAATTCTCCTAAATAAATCACTGTTAAGATCATTTTTCCAGATCTAGATGATTTTTGCAACAAAAGTGATTTAACTAAATTGTTAGTAGGGATTGGAACCGGATAGTTAATTGAATATACCGGGTACCGAATAATGCCGTATAATACATTGTTCAATTATTACTGAAGAACAACCTCATTTCTTAATTAATATCGATCTCTTGCTGATGAAGACAAATAAATATTTTGAACATATTAAATAGGCTACCTACTGATATATCAGAAAAATTTGTTTTGGCGCATGAGAACTTCCATATCTTGGAAAAATGCAGCTTTTTTATTGAAAATGACATTTTTAAATCAAGTTTTATCTCAGAATATGTTATCCGTTAAAATCCGATAAACAACTTAAATTTTACCGGATACCCGATATCGGGATCCGGTTGTGTAATTGTCGATTTTACCAATACCGGATTTCAACTCATCCCTAATTTTTAGTATTCATTATGCGCTTTAGATTTTTAAATATGCTGTTTTTTCTGATGTCCATTTGTACTTATATGCATCATCCAAAAATTTTGTATTTTTTAAAATTTTTGAAATCTGAACCCTATACGATTAATCCATAACTCATTTTAGTTAAAAATAAAGAGTATTAAGACTGATGGTCACCTTACAACTCTGACTGTAAGCATGCAAATAAAGTTCTCTACTGGTTATATTCATGAAATATTATGAAATGAATTATAATTAATGATAATAATAAGATTCAAAGCAATTTATTGCTACAAGAAAAAGGTACAAAAAACTATAAACTACAAAACTACAAAAAGCTATTTACAAATATAATAAATATATATAATATTAAAATGTGTGTGTGTGTGTGTTGTGTGTGTGTGCATTTTATACAAAATTTTCAAATGAATGTAGTGTATTATTGTCATTAAGTAGGCATTGTCTATTAAAGAGGAATGTTCGCAATTTTTTACTGAATTTCTTGTAATTTTTTTCAAATTTAATTTCCCTATGTAAGTTATTCCATAATTTAGTTGCTGTGTGGTGAAAACTATTAAAATATTTATCTACGCATAAAAATGTTTGAAACCGTTGATTTAATTTTATATACTGTTTTAAAAACAAAATTGCGGCTTTGACCAAATTTGAATTTAAATAATATTGATAACATATCAATTTGAATTTGATAATAAGGAGATAGTATTTTGTATTTTAATCGGTAATCGGATGCATTGTCATGTTTTGTGCAAAATTGAGTATTTTAAGGGACCAATTAAAAGTTTTAGACATGAGGATGCGATGTTTTGAATTAATATTTGTAAAGAGGAATGAGCAATATTGAAAGTGTGAAACGCAGAGTGCATTTATTAATTGTTTGTGGTACGTATTTGAAATATTTCTGAGATGATAAAGATACCTAATTCTAGAAGCCATTTTTTAAAGTTTATTCATTAAAAATTGTTCGAAATTTAAATCATTGTCAATCTCAACACCTAAGTAATGTATTGATTCACTTTGTTTTATTAGTACTTGATTTATATTTAGTTCAATGTTTTTGGTGAGATTTTTAAATGTTTTAGGCGAGAAAATTAAAAATTGTGTTTTTCAATATTTACTTTCAATTGATTATTTGAGAAATACTTTGTTAAATGTTCGATGTCATTTTGGAGAATTTTTGTAGCATTAAATACATTTACATTAGTACTTATGAGACAGGTATCGTCCGCATATTGATAAATATTACTGTTTTTTATCTGTTTCGTTATATCATTTACGTAGAGTGAGAATAGGATGGGACCAAGAACTGTGCCCTGAGGTACCCCATGGTTAGTTGTAATATATTTTGAGGATCACCTGAAGATGTGCCCCCCAAAGCTTTGAGGGGGGCGTATCTTCACGGTTAGGGTTAGGGTTAGGTTATCTTCAGGCGGAAATAATTTTAAAAATTTCCACGAATTTTGAATAATTGGAGTTTTTCAATTAATTTAACTGACTATAGTCTGTGCATGAAATTGGAAAAAATCAATTTATAAAATGTAATAATAAAATATGTTAGAAAATATTGCTACAAATAAGCTCCATTTGAGTAAAATATTTATCAAATAAATGTTAATACTGCGGTAAAGTTGGCAACCAAAGCCGTTTGAGTGAATCTCTTGCAAAAATGAAATGCTGTCATGATTGTTTTCAATATTCAAATTAAATTTAGCAATACTAGAATAATATATAGATGCATGTAAGGAATTTTTACAATTATTGGTGTTTATCCAATTAAGAGGTTTTCGATGAGAAATCTGTGATAAGTGTTATCAAGACAAAAAGTACAAATTAATTTGCTCGCATGTACAAAGCTTTTACTTGACATCAAAGACCACTAAGCTCGTAAATAAATCTTTAAACTAAGTATATTAGTCAAATTAAGGGTTAATTCCAACCGTGCTGCACTTTGAGGGAAGTACACTATGCTACATTTGCGATTGAACTTAATGAATTGAAAACATAATTTGCAATGTTGTAGAATTTCAAAAGGGTAAAGCTGTCTTTAGTTTTTCACAAAGAGCTGCAAAGCTTTCAAATTTCAGCTAGAATAGTTTTGCTTTATTACAATAGGCTAAGATTTGGAAATGCTTTAGCTGTTGCCATTAAATCCTCAAAACAGTACTGGTTGTTTTATAAAATTAACTTGTTATTCTATGACCGAGTAGTAATAATTTCTTATGATGTAGCTTTTTTAGGGTGTAGTATTTTTTTGATGTTGCATTATTAATTATTTAGGTTTTTTATGATGCAGCATTTTTCTATAACGTAGCGTTATTTAATTTGTAAAATTTTCATGATGGAGCAATTTTCGTAATGTAGCATTATTTCTAACGAAATTTTTTTTTATGATGTAGCATTTTTATGATACAACTTTTATATTTGATATAACATTATTTTACTAGAGTGGAGAGATGTACAATCCATAAATAAACCATTTATCGCTTGAAACTTAATATACGCTAGATTAACGAGTGTAAGAATCTTCATATAATTAACTATTTAAAAGTACTTGCAATTTAGGATTTTCTTGAAGATATATTAAGTTTTCATGTGATCATTAAGGCAAATAGCAAATTGTTCCACTCTTACTGAATAAAAATGGAATGTAATTGGTGAATGTTGAATGAATTTTAAGTAGAAATTTTTAAATTTTGACAATGAATTTGTTTGCCAATAAACAAAGAACGGAACAGTCTCTTAATTAAAAACACCGCTTTCAATAATCCCATTTGAAACAAGGATAAATAAACACTAAGACATTGCTTCGAATATATTTCTCAATAAATAATAGAGAATGGATGCATAATTCAAGAGTTTTCCATGGCTTCCAAACAAATTGAATTAGGCATTTGCACCTGCTGAAGATTTTAAAATATATTTTTCAGATCACCTCTTCCGCAATTAATAATGAATCAAAAATTTAAAATCTTAGTACTGACATCTTGTGAAGAAAACAACCTATATTTTTGGACAATAACCTGTGTGTAGCTATGCTCTCACCTAATACCCTCTAAATTCAGATTACCCCAAAATACAATGACACTGACAAGTAGATCGCGACAATATTATTCACAGTGAACTAATTGAATTTTCATTTTTATTTATTTCAAATTGAAGGAATTTATAATATTGTCTAAGCAGTCGACCTCAGTTGTTCTCATTAAAACCAATCTTTTGTGAAACCTACGTCTAAGGCGAAAAATCATCCCAATCAAGTAAAAATAAAAAATTTTTAAAGTTTTATTTGAACACATCATTTGGAATAGAGGTTTCGATATCAACATATTAAAAAACTTTATACATATAATTCATTAAAAAATTTTAACATTCAGTTATCCCTTACACTAGATAAACCACTAATGGTATCTGCTGCCTCGCTTAAATACTTGGATTACAGTTGACTTAAATTAGCAAAAATGTTTATATCACTGAAACTTCTGCTGACGTCATATTAAAGATTTGAATGCGTCACAACTGTCAGCATTTACGAATTATGTGCGGAGTTATTTTATAATACATAGTTTAGTTTCAGTAAAAACACCGTATTAAAAACAATCCTGCAATGAACTGCAATGAGGTATTTTAAAACTCTGTCCTCTAGATCGTCATACATTCTCTTCAATTATTATTTATTAGTCAAAATTTAATTTAACAACAGATATCTAATTACAATAGCAGCTGTCTTACTACTAGTAAACATAAATTCATTCATCTTAGAGAAGGAAAATTGCGTAACAAATAAATACCTAGGGAAATAATTCAATTTTCTCATGAATATTATGATTATTACAAATCTATAGTAGGACATAACTTAGTCCTTCTTTTTGGGGGCATACATAAATGCGTACCCTATTTTGAAAAGTGTTTCAGTGGTTCTCCGGTTTATTTGTATTCCAGTTCATACCGGAATAGAAGCGATTATAAACAGATATATGTAGTTTTAGGATGCAATACATGGTTTTGGTAAATATATTAAATAATATATATATATATATATATATATATATATATATATATATATTGAAATTGGAAATATTAATAAAATGCAGTCCATTGATCCATCACTCAGTGTGGCCGATCATCTTTAACACACATTAATTCGGAATTAAGGAAAAGTATGCTTGCTGTAATATCCGTGGCACTAATTTAGAAGTGAAAGTTGACTATGGAAAACTATAGTACTTGAATACCAATATATATATATACATGCAAAATTGGTTGAGCTTCTTTACATACACTTGTCTGCAGTTGCTTAAAAATTTAAATTTTTAAGTGGCCTTTTTCTTTTCTCTATTTGTATATTCTACTTACACTCTGATACACTCTCGTCTTCTCCATAATTACGGAGTAAAAGTTTTTCTGCTACTCAACAAGCAATGTTATTTTTTGTAAATGATCATATATACATATTTATTTATTTATTTATTTATATATTAGATCCATTCCTTCACATCTACGATGAATATTATTGATTAGAATTTGATTAATTTCTTACACCAATATTCTATGACAAGAAATTCGAATTCTAATTAGTTCTGAATCCTATTTATGAAGGTAACAAAAATTATTATAAATTGTAAATAATAAAGTTTTTTTCAGACAGTAATTTAGCCCAACTAAAATATAATTTTCTGAATGTACTGTTACGCTTGTACCATAGGTGTAAAAATATCCTGAGTAAAGATAAGAACAAGATAAATATATCATGGATGTAAGTGTGTCTGAATTTTCAGGAAATATTGGTCTTGCAAGCGTTAAAAACGGAAGAATTTTCTTCAAGGATAATGAAAATGAACCAAAATGGACCAAATTTGTATCAATTTTAAAGAGCCCGCTGAGGCTTTAACCTAAATTGTTGGGCCATTTGCATCTTTGATAAAAACCTAAGCTTTTCTGAAAATGTCAATGTAGTATGTAGCTTTTGTTTATCAAAAACCAGGTGACCCAGTAGCCATACCGTACAAATGAGTACTCCAAGTTGTACACATGTTGCACACAATTTAATGAGATGTTGTGTGCGCAACTGTTTGCACTAGGGTTTTCGAAATCGATTTTTATTTCAAATTAACGTGGAGATTAAAGGAAGTAGTCAGCGCATTGTATTCAGCCTAAAATGATATAGCAATTTGAGCTGATCCTGACTACTTGAATATTTTGCATTCAACTCTATTTCTCGACGAGATGGCGGTGATGACCACGATCAATATTTTCTGAGCTAGCCCTTTGATAAATATTGATGCCCAATGTTGGCTTCTTATAATCTCAATGTGTGAAGTAATTTGATTGGCAGTCACTGCTTCCATGTTCAGTCGCAGTAGTTTAAAATAAATAAGTACTTACCTTTTATTAATTCTCCCTAATTTTTATATTTTAAAGTTTAACTAAGCTGTTTAAGTGCAAACTGCATTACTTCCTATAGGCATTATGCTATATATTGTGATTTCAAATGTGAATTAAAGTGAATTCCCTCATTAATAAGAAAAGTGAAGTGATGCGAATCTCTTAATTATACATTTTATTTAGCTAAGAATCATATCATTTCACAGACAACACAGCAATTCTAAAGGAAAAATATATGCTAATACAAATTAATTTATATTGTTGGTGAACATCAGAAATTCAAATGATTACAGACGAACATGTGTATACGAAATATGTCAATAGGATAATTGAATGAAATAATTGTGATAGGACACATTTGTAAACGCTGCGAAATATTTTTTGGAGTCTAACCAAATTTATTTTGAGTTCCCTGTCATTCAATATTATTAGTTTTAAAAATTCTTGAACTAGACTATTTAGCAAATGTAACATTCTAGAATTCATGCATTTTCGCATGCTACTAAATTTATGCATTCGTAGTTTAGGCGTACAAATATGTAGTTTGGCAGGCTAATGTTTTTTGTTCACCTAAAGAAAATTGAGTTGATTATGAGTCAACAAAAATGTCATTTTTCAACTACAATAACGTTTTTAAGCTGTCGTCTCGTTTTTCGGCCTTTTCACTGTCAAAACTGGGGAAGAGTGCTCCAAGAACACTATTAATTACGAAGAAACAAAACTTAGCAGGACAATAGTAGTGTACATATGCCTGAAAACGAAGAAAACAAAAAATTCGATATTCTGCTGCTCTGATGTAATAATGCTGTTTGACGTATGTAAATGGCTCCTAGTAACAATAAATTATATATACTGTATGTATATATATAAATATATATATATATATATATATATATATATATATATATATATATATATATGTTTTGCATAAGTTACTGAGATACATTGATTGAAACAAAACATAACATTTAACCTATCGATTTTTAAAAAAACATATTGACCATAATTTTCATTAAACACATGAAGTTTTTTGCAGGTCGAAAAATAAATAAAAATATTTTCCAAATTATTAGTAGTTGATCCTTGTTTAGAAAAATACAAAAACTCCTTGAAACAGTTTCCATGTAAGCAGACTGTAAAAACCTCATTTCAATAATTAGCCAAAATATTGCCAAATATTTGCCATTAAGTTTTGACAGAAAAATAAGTTTTAATGTTTTGCCATTAAGTTTTGACAGAAAAATAAGTTTTAATGTGTAATTTCAAAGAAACGGATATAAGCGGTTTGCTTTTATTTTAGCTATTGCTTCATGTCTCATTTTTAGAAACCCATATTTTTCAAAGTTGATTACTGATTAGAAATATCTGAAATATGTCTTTTTGTAGCAAAAACAAATATTAAATAAAAGCAAATATTTGATATCAAGTTTTGAAGGAAAAATAAACTTTAAATTGCAATTTAAAAGAAACTGATAGAAGCAGCCTGCTCTGATCTGAGGCATTCCTTCATCTATAGTGTGATACAGGTTTTGTGAGTCCTAAATGAACATTGACTGTATGGATGTATATCTTGATAAATTTTTAAAAACTGATATTTTTAAAGTTGATTACTCAGTAAAAATATTTGAAATATATCTTTGTGTAGCAAAAACAAAATTTATTATAGAAAAGCTATAATATAGACAGGATTGTGCATCAATATTTTAATAAGTAATTTAAACTCTGCCATTTGCTTTACAATTTGTACTATTTCGTCAGTCAGTTCATGATTACAGCTGTCTCTTATACCCTGTTTGATATTACCTTAAATATATTGCAGGTTTTCTATAATTTGAGTTTAATATCCAGTACTTGAGTTTTATGATTTTCAAAATTATACGTGTGGATTTGCAATTGACAGCAACAATGATTCATTTTATTCCAAAACACTTAGATTGAGCATTCAAAAGTAGTCTATTTTGTTTAGGATAATTTTCATCTTGATAGAAAATGATATATTATTCCAATATTCAACACCCTTTTCCGCAGTATCTACCACCTGTATATAATCTTTTGTTAAAGTTAATATATATATATATATATATATATATATATTATATATATATTGCATTGTAGTATAACTACATTTAGTACAGTTTTCTGGATATCAATTGCAATATATTTTAAGTGTATTTTGATCAAAGAAATTTCTTATCCAGACATTATTTTGCTACTCACAAAATACATGAAAAAATTATTAGCAGTTGATCCTTAAAGAAAAATACAATAACTCCTAGAAACAGATTCTATGTAAGCAGACATATACAAAATTTCATTTCAATAATTAGCCAAAATATTGCCAAATATTTGACATCAAGGTTTGACAAAAATATAAATTTTAAGGTTTAATTTAAAAGAGACTGATATAATCGGTCTGCTTGGATTTTAGCCATTGCTTAATGTCTCTGCAAATGTTTTTTGGTCAATATTGCGTGACCTCAATATGCGTAGTCATTATGCTCTACTTGAAATTGTTATTTCATATAAAAATTAGTAGAGTATTCTAAAATATCTTCAATAAACTTATTTCATAAGCCGATGAACAAGAATTTCATCAAATAATAACCCTCCATTAAATTGATAAATATCAGTGCATAACATTTTGGTTACATTATATCTAAAAAGAATTGATTGCTAAAAATTTTAAAACCTAGAATAACCCAAACTACAATACTCTTAATGCAGAACCGCATGGAATCTATTTCATAAATTGTTACACCAATATAAACATACTATATTTATGAAATGATGGAATAATAAAGGCTCATGTTGTTTAATTATTTAATTATGTATTTTATAAACATCGCGTTAATTCAATAAAAGGAGTAGAGTATCCATTCTATATTTGAGAAACCTTTTAATTTGTCAATGATTTATAATTTAATTGTGAAATATAATACCTTTTGCTATAGATAGATTATTAATGCCTGGTAATGTAATTTATTCAAAAATTTAGACTTTGAATTAGAAAATCAGTTTTAAAATTACTTTGAAATGAAGTGGTTTCTCTGCACAAACGACAAAAGTTGTACAAAACTTATAAACTCTAGATGCGACCAATTTAAGAACCTAAATTATTTTGCAATAGAAACTCTGTCTACTAATATATTGAATGAATTGATAAATACAAAAATGAACCACAAACAAAAATTGATAGCATCCGTTAAACAGTTCTCTATCATATCATGTAAACGAAGTATAGCATATGATAGCAGCAGTTAGAAAGTTCCCTAGCACTTAACGTAAATGTAGCATAATATAGTATTAATTTTCGTTGAAGACCTAAGAAAAAACTGATACTATTTACAAATTTGAATTTTTTTTGAATGTTTGCTTTGCACGATCAACAGTATTCGTATGTGCGTAAGTTTTGTCTTGCGTTGAACGGGAGTGCAATAAAAAGTCGCATAGTTGTTGGCGATCGTTTTCTTTTTCAGCACTCAAAGCTGTTTCGGTTACCACAACATTACGCCAAAGCGTGGGTATAAATCGCCCACCTAGTTCCAGCGACTTCCATATCTTTTGGCATTCATGAGCCAAACTGGCGAAATGTTTTCATTTGGAATTAAGGAAAAAATATTCCTTTTATCTATGCCGTAACAATTCCTTACTTATGTTCCTTTTGGCTAAAGTCTTTAAATTCGATTTTACACAAGGAGATTTGGTAGCAGTGATTTCCAAGGAATGACCTAAAATGAAATGTAAAATTATCAATTCACAAAATCATTCTACCAAAACATTTATTTTTTCATCAACCAGTTTCAAATATTAGTTCAGTAAAAAAATGAAGTATTCCATAGCAGTGCTTAGTGCCAAATGTCTATACGCCCGCAATAAATTTTAAATGATTATAAAGTGAAACATTTTATGAATGTAACAGTGAAATTTATTATGATCACCAGGAAGATGATGAATTAGTCAATTTGAAGAGTGTTTCTTTAATAGAAAGACTATTGCCAAAATGCAAAATAATTTTAAACGATTTTTTGGCAGAATCAAACAGTTTGTCAACGTGCATAAGCTTTATCCTAAGCAAATCGGGAATGCAACAAATAATAATAAAACTTGTTCCTTTCATTGACTTTCAGCTATTAGAGCAGTTTTGTAGCAACTATATTTCGCCAAATATGTGGTGCAAAACGTCCACATAATTGTTTTTATTTATTTATTTGTTTTATTTATACTGTATTCATTGATTTAAGGGATGAAGAGAAGGAAACATTGTTTTGGTAACAACGATATTATATCAAAGCGTTGAGATAAATCTTTTTTTGCAAATCAAATGATTTCCATATCTTCTGACAGTCAGAAGCCAAGCTGTTGAGCCGTATCCCTTTGGAATTAAGGAAAAAATATTCTTTTGTCTGTTGCACACGAGAAACCATTCAGTTTAGGTTATTTTGAAGGTATTCAAGGGTCCAGTTCTTGTGCTTTATGGAAAATGATCGAACACTAGGGTATGTTGAAAAACTTACCAATACATAACTACTGTACATCAAACTCAGCAGCGCTAGAACCCTGATTTTCAATGGCATACAGGAAGTTTTGGTAAAAGCATTGATTTTGAAGTGTAGAAAACCTTCATTTGTTTATAAGCTACTTAGTATTCAAATTTTTGATAAAATTGTTTTTTTTGCTAACCTTGTGTACAAAACGAAAATTTTCAGAAATATATAAGTTTTTCAATAAATTTATAACGTTAGCTGTGTTATTGCGGGTAAGGATTTACTTGTTGTTACTGCTTGACTAGTTTTTTCTGTTAACTTATGTAACCTAGAATTAACTGCTAACTTTTTAGGTGATGAAGCCATGTGGTAATCTCTATAACGATCTTCCAATGGGCATCTGCCTGAAGCGGATCTTCACATCCAGTGTCACCATTCCATCTCAGCTAAATTGATATAGCTTATGTGTACCCTACATTAGCTCAGTGCTTACTCAAGACATGACACAATTCGACTTAAACTCTATTGTGTGAAAGTGTTATATCTATTTGCAACCTGAATTGTTACTAGTTGTTCGTTAAGTATTACATGTAGCCATTACCGAAATATATTGGCTTATTTAAATAAATTCTGTTCGAACAACTTCCTAACCTATATTTATAATTTACTACATGTACGGTTACTTTATCGGTCAATTATAGGTCATTAATTTGGATCTAAAATAGTATTAATATAATTCCTAGAGTTTGGCAATCCAACTGTTTGCTGACAATTAATTATTTAATACATGTAGAAGTGAAATGCTAGTCGGCTAATCGAGAGAAAACCCCTACACCTAACATATGTGCACTTTCATGATCTGGTACAGAGACCCTAGAATCGTTCCCTGTGATGTATCCAGACCACTACTAAACACCACTCGATTAGCTCGACATCGTACTAAATAATCAAACCATTAAAATGAAACAAAATAAGAATTCTGAATAAAATTCTTAATCAACTTCTTACAGAGTTTTTAATCTATTTATAGTATTTCCAAAGAAGTACCTGTCAATTCAAATTTAAACTTTCTGCCAAGATGGTGGCTGAAAATAATGAAAGTGTCGTTTAGTCAAAAAGTATTTTTATCGACAGACACAAATATCTCTTTTTTGACACATGTTGTTTCTTGGTTGCATATTACAGATAAATCTGAAATAACACTAATTGATTTATTTACAATATTTTTAATCAACTTCTTTTCGATCTTAATCTCTTCTTGCGGCGTTTGCAGCTTATTTATGATTTTGTTTGAATGATGCTACACGCCCACCTCAGCTTGCGTTATTTTCAGCACAGCTCGTTCTCCATGCACTAAAGTATCCGCCTTTCGAATTATCGCTTAATCCTGCTGATTGGCCCAAGTTATTTTCTCGAATTCGTTTTGTTTTGTCATTTTAAGAACTGCCTCTCTTTCTGTTGTTATGACATTGGCATATTTCAGAAACTGTGCTTCTCAGCTGTCTTCTGCTATCAGCGTTATTTCTCTTAGTTCATTGATTTTCTGTGAAAAGATGTCATAGAATTTGTGATATAATTGTATTCCTTTAATGCTGATCATGAGTGTCATTTGCACATCAAATCTGCAGGTGTGTGCTAGATCTTCTCTAATTTGGTTTTTGGGGTAGAAAAGCATGAAGACTTTCTGTAGACTCTGAGTATTTGCCACATCCTTGTAAACGAAACTGATGTTGTCCCTTACTTCTTTCTCTGTTATAATATTAGGATCATTTTTTTGATCCGCATCATTGTGATGATTTCTACCCATTTTGTTACATCGTAATAACAGTATTTCCTTTCCCAGATGTCTGTCCAAACTATGTAATTTACTCTGGAAAATAGCATTATGGCTCTCAGGTTCTGTTCCTCTATTTCCTTCCTGAGATCTTGCAATTGTATATTGATGGGTCTTCCTTTTGTGTACAGCTGATCTGGCGTTATTGTGCCTTCAATGTAGACCCTTTCTTTGTTATCATTTTGTAACATTATTTCTTTCAACTTTTTATAGTCATCTTGTTCTATCATGGCTTTTGATTTTCTTTCTGTATTTACATATGACTTATACTCGTGAAGGAATGTCTTCACCACCTTAACTTCTTTCAGTAATCTCCATCATGGGAGGACCACCAGTATTGCAACAGTTTCTGGTGGTGTGCATATCAGGATTTTTGTTTCTATTTCTCTTTCTATGTGTGGGTAAGAGCCTTCCATCGTTGATGCTGTAGCTAGGCCTTTTTGTGGTGGGGTAGTTCATTTTAGCTTCTGAAATTGTATCCCAGAATGCTTGTGTTAATCCCCTCCAGCTCAATTTCAATCGTATCTCTTCCTTGATTTCCACTCTTGAAGTAATGCATTCGACGTCTATAGCCAATTGATTGTATGGTTTTAGTAGCTCTTCTAATTCTGTTTGTGTGAACACTACAGTAAACATCAATTTCATTTTTGCAACTGTTTGTTGTTCTCTGATGTTCTGGAAATTTCTCTCCTTGATGTCTTTAGCTTCTCTCGTAACTTTAATTGCAACCAGGAAACACTCATCATCAGTATCAATCCATTCTAGTGTTTTGGCTGGACTGATCTCTCCCCATTTCTCGATATTTATCCTGTCAATGGTTTGTTGTGTTTTGGGAGATAATAGTAGTCTGGATGATGTGAGTAGTTGTTCCTCCTCTAGCATTTCTGCTTGGGATTTTGTGACCATTTCACAAACCTCTACTGGTTCCGTTATGCCCCTTGTTTTATCATCTCAATGCTTTGAGTAATCTTAGTAAATGTGCACCACGGACTATCTCTTTCATAGCGTTCCATTTTGCGATTGAGGGTTCCCTGCATGTTTTTGAGTGCTATCGTTTTCCTGATTTCAGCTGTGCTTGCGAGTTTCCTTTTTATGATATTCCTTGTCATTAGCCATTGTTGGTTTTGGAGTTGCTTTACCCGTGTCTTGGATGTTGCTCCGCACATATACTTTCTGATGGGCTTGTTGAATATCATGACTTTGCTGCGGCATATCCCCATCTTATTTGCAATGCTTACTACTGATATTTTTCCCATTGGGTTTTGGTTCATTATTATTCTGCTCAGTATTTTCTCCATCATTTGCACTGGCTTCTCTGATCTGTTTGGTGACTCTAGTTTCCCAGTGTGACCTTTTAGTAGCCAATTCTTTGTTTGCATGTTTATTGGGGCTATTGCTATTTTGTATTTCTTTGCTTTTACTAGTTTGTGGCGAGTATGTTGTGAGATCAGTTGTTTTATTTCTGAATCTTCTGTTGTGAATATCGCTATTATCCACACTGTCATTCTATAGCATATCTCAGGTGCATTCTTTTCTTCAAATAATAACTGTTTAAAGTCTTTTTTTTGGGTTTAATTCATATGCTCTGTTCACCTCTGTCAGTGCCATTTCTACCAATTTGTGAAACTTCCGTGATGGTGCATCAATCTTTATTTCTGGCCAACCTTCCTCTACCTTCTGTTGCAATTTCATATTCTTCCAAATTGTTTGTATTTGTTGTAAATGTTCTTGACGTTGTGTCAGACTACACTTTATGAATAATGTGTTGGCCTTTTCTATTCCATCCATATCTAACGTTCATTCTATTGTTTTCATTTGTCGTGATGCATAGGTCTACCATAATTCTGTAGATCTATGCCCAATAATCTATTTGCAGATCGAATCGTATTAGCTCTGGGATTGTTGTAGTTTTCAGTGTTCTCTCCCATGGGAAAATATTCTCGCCCAACAGGCATGCTTCTTCTAGGTGCTTTGGGGATGTCTTGTTGCATTGATATTGTGACAATTACCACTCTGATATTTTGCACCCTTGCCATTCTCATTGTGTCATCTATTTTCTGTTCTAAGTTTTTTGTATATTCTTTCTGCTTCAATATATGTATAATCGTGAGATTTTCTTCATTGATGTTTATCTCTGGGATTTTGGCAATTTTATCTTTGTAGGCGATTATCACTTGTGTTGTATCCAATGTGAATGCATCATCAAATACGATGTGAACCATACTGCGCATGTATGGCATTTTTAACATTTCATTCATTTCTTGCAGATAACTTATGATGACATTTACTTTTGGTCTATTATTTGCATTGAGCACAATTGGTAAATACCTCCCTTCGATTCTCCTGACTTTCTGTATGTGAGTTTTTGTTTCTGGGGATAGCTTTGCAAATGCATTATAACACATCTTCAATGTCCCCATAAAGTAAGGGTGTAAAGTTTCTCCATTGATCTTTGACATTTGCTTTTCTCTCTCTTTTGATCTTACAGTTCATTCTGAAGTCATTTCTGAGGAGGTGTGTAGCTGAGTCATCCTTAGTGGTTGTTTACTGGTGCTTGGTTCACAGTCCAAGGGCTGTGAATCTGTGGTAATATTTTCTACTGCTTCACCCTTTAATTGGCTCACAGTTACTCCTATTGGCACTTGACCAGCTGTGGTTCTGGATGAGATGACGTCAGCCTTGAATCGCTTTCATATCTCCACAGTTCTTCCACCACTTACACCTTCTCCTGGAACTCCTCATGTCTCACCACCCTTGAATCAGGGTTGAGGACTTTGGGAGGGAACCAGTTCTCTGCATGCCCTTGAATTGGCGGTGCAGATCCCTGGTGGGAGAGGCTTTTTGTCTGTTGGTCTCTCTGCCCTTGAATCAGCCTTGAAGACTACGAGGATGCCTTCTCACTCTACGTCATCTATTCATTGGTTCCTCGTTCTCATCCCTTCTGCCTTTGATTCAATGTCTGGTTTGAGAACTTCTTCACACTCTTCTTCTCCTGTTCATTGTTGAGAGCTCCTCTGGTTGTTGTGTTCTGCGTACTCTCTTTTTCAATGGGGGTGCATCATTTTCTTCTAATTTGCTAAATGCAGTTAATAAATGTATATCCCATGTTTCAGGGTCATATATAGGTTTATTTCTCACTTTCCTCTGGGGCAGCACTCTTTGGCTCAAATCATTGTCTCTGATATCTGCTGTGTACTCATCATTGAATTCTTCTTCATGTAAGCTGTCTAAATCATACATATCATATATAATTTCATTGCCATAAATTCGACATATTTTGAATTCAGCATTGTCATCTATTTCCGTTTCTTCAATATCTGCTGTTGCTCTCTTCAGGTTTTGAAAATGTAATAGTCTATTATTGTCTAGCATATATTCATTGTTCAGTAGTGTTTGTGTTATTGTGTGTGGGCCAGACCATACTGTTTTTAACTTCTGGACTTGGTTTGTGTCTGTGAGCCTAATCAGTGTGAACGTGTATACTTTATCTCCTACCTTGTGTGTGTGACCATAGATTTTTTTATTATAATTGCGTTGCTGTCTCACTGCCAACTTTTTTATGATGTGACACATTGTTTTGTGAATTCCTGTAATCTGATTTTTTAGTTGTTGTACATATGTGTTGTCCAATTTTCTGCTGTAGTTGGTGTACTGCATTGAAAGAGGGGTTGCAGCTTCTCTTCAAAACATGGCCTTGAATGGTGATACTCTGGTCGTTGCATGTACAGAGGTGTTGTAATAGTATTTGATCATCTTGATAACCTCTCTCCATCTGCTTCCTCCTATTCGTGTTGTTGCTACTCTGATTAGCTTGATTAGTGTTTGATTGAGTCGTTCTACTGCTCCATTAGCCTGCGGATGATATGCTGTTGTTCATTCACTTGTGATTTCTAAGAGCTTTGCCATTTCTTGGAAAAGTCCACTTTCAAATTGAGGCCCCTTATCTGTTATGATCATTTCCATTGGTCCCAATCTCAATATGCATTCTTTTAAGACTATCTCAGCTGTGGTCTCTGCCGTGGTATTTCACATCAGGACCATCCTTGCATATTTGGTAAAGTTGTCTACCATTACTAGTAAATACTGATAGCCTTCTGCATCTTTTGATAACATCTCCAAGTCTATATGGACTATTTCATTGGGTTGAGTTGCAATGATCTTTTCTAGTGGTGATCATTGTGTTGGAAAGTGCTGTTTGTTGTTGAGGAGGCATGTTGTGCATTTATTGATAATATCTTCCACAACTTTCCTGACAGCTATCTTTATAAATCGTGCATTAAATGTTTTCTGTGTTCTGTGTTATTCCTAAGTGACCTTTCTCATGTATCTTCCGTATCAATTCTCTCTTGAAGTAATCAGGGATCACAACTTGTTTATTACCAGCTTTGACGTATAGTAGTCCATTCCTGTTGATTTTCCATTTGTAGCATTCATAATATCCTGCTGTTATTTTGGATAGTGTAGTTCAAGGTTCCCCGATCTTCTTTATAATCTCACTGAGGATTATGTCATCTCCTTGTTTGTCCACTATCTCTTGTTCTGTTATCTCTTCTCTTATCAGTATCAGTAGTACTGCTTGACCTTTTTTGTCCACGTTTATTTCTGGTAGTCCTTCATACTCAGTGTGTGGCAGGAACTGAAATTGCTTCTTCTCTCCATCTGTTTTTGCTGTGTCTCTCTGGTATTCTGGAAGTGATGTCCAGAAGTCTGCGTTGTTATGTAATGTGCCCTTTCTATGTTCGATCATAAATGTGAACTCATTTAGGTATTCAATCCACCTAGATACTATTCCAGACTTGTCTCTTGAGAACTTCTTCAGCCACACCAATCCACTGCTGTCTGTTCACACTCTAAATTCTCTTCCAATGAGGAAGTGTCGAAATTTCTTAATACTCTCAATCAATGCAAGCATCTCTACACTTGCCCTCAGCTTACAGCTGAAGAACTGAATGGGTACTTCTTTCCCGTTTCTTGTTTGTCCCAATGTCACTTCAATTGCTACCTTGCTTGCATTGCAATCTAGTATGAATTTCTCATTGTAATCTGGTGTGTTGAGGGAGGGTAATTTCGCGAGTTCTTCTTTGATGTTGTCCAATTCCTCCTGCTCTTGCCAAGTCCAAACAAATGGTACCTACTTCCTCATTAATCAGGTCATCTTTGCCGTCTTGCCAGCTATATTTGGAATAAAGGTTCCATAATAATTGAAGAATCCAATAATTCTCTGTATATCTTTTTTGTTGTTCGGTTTTTCTATTTTTTGGATCATCTCTTTGGTGTTGTCCTTCATACATATTCTGCCCTTCTCTATTGTTCTTTTGAGGAACACTATTTTCTCTTTCAGGATGTTGCACTTATTTCTGTTAATGCATAGTCCCGCGTTTTCTAGAATCATTAATGTCCTCTCCAATTTTTTCAGGTGTTCTTGGACTGTATTGCTTGTGACTATGATGTCATCTATATAAGCATTGACCCTTTCTTCCATTCTGCGTGTCTTGTTCTTCAGTACCTTCGTTATATACCTCTGAAATGTTGTTGGTGTGTTACAGAGTCCGAACACCATATATATCCATTTGTACAGCCCATATGGGGTTATGAATACTGTCTTCTCAGTGTCGTCTTCTTCCATCTTCACTTGCCAGTAGGCCTTGCATAAATCCAAAGTTGTAAAATATTTATGTTTACTAGCTTTGTAGAGCATGTCCTCTATCTGCTGTAGGGGGTACAAATCCTTCTTTGTCACCTCATTTAATTTGTGAAAGTCAATACATAGACGGTACTCATTTCCCTGTTTTACAAACATGGTTGGTGCTGCATATGGGCTCTCACTTGGCCGAATGATTTTGTTGTCGATTAGTTCTTCTAGTATACAATTGTATTCTTCTTTCAGCTGCCCAGGCACCCTTCTAACTGGTAGTTTGATCAGTTTGTCTGTTGTTGTGACGATTTTGTGCTTCTCGCCTACTGCCTGACCTACACTTATCTCTCCATAGTTGAATATACATTTGTGTTTCTCTAGAAGTGTTCTTAGTTGCATGATGTACTGTTCTTCTAGATGTTGATAGTCCTCATCATCTATTTTGGGTATCCTGTATGTGTCTTCTTCTTCTGCTTTCGTCCCAAAGCCCTTGAGTCAGCTTTTGGGAGTACTCGTGACTTTGATGGTGTTCGTCCACTTGCCCTTGAGTCAGCCATGTGGAGTACTATCTGCTTTCCTTTGCAAGTCCTTGAATCAACTATGCAAATTACTCGCTCCATCGTTGTCTTCCATTGCCTTCCAAATGAGTCTGATATTAGTTTTGATGTATTTTCCGTATATTCTTATCTGAGATCTTTTCAGGTTCAAATTCTGGTTCGTAGCATTGAGAATTGCTATACTTCCTTTTCCATGTTTTATTGTGCAGACACTAGACAGCATTGAAACTCATTTGGTATTAATGCCTTTGTTGTCGTATAGCATTATATTGGCTGTTATAGTGTCTTCCATCTTGATTGTGTGCATTTTCCACTGATGCGGCTGTAGATGGATGTCTTCTTGCAATTGAAATGTAACTGTTTTCTGCTTCTCCTTTTCCTCCTCGATTTCCATCTCCTCTTCTTTTACTTTTATAGTTTTATTTGCATAGTTAATGACACAACCATTTTTTGTCAGAAAATCGTTTCCTAATATAACTTTGTATGGTAATGAATTGTTATGTGTATCCACTACTACTAGAGGTTGTTCGAACATTGTGTTCGCGATTCTCATTTGTGCAATGTTTATCATTCCTTTTGTATTGATATAATCCCCTGAAGCATTAATTAATCTCTACTGCCTGACCTTCATATCTTCTCATTGGAATCCCAACTTCATAGTCCATTCATCAGTAATTATAGATGTTGCTGCTCCAGTATCAATTGTCACTTTTGTCATCACTCTGTTAATGGCTATTGTTATTGTATTCATCATATCAAGGTTTGTTAGGATCATTATCACTGCACTGTTGTCATGAGTTGGAGCTCTACTTAGTTTTCCGACTCCTCATTGGTTGGTGATGCTTCATTGATTTCGTCTTCCATCTGTAATATGTCCTCTTCATCATAGTAGGTTTCCTCATCCCCAATGACGTTTATTTGTTTTGGGCAATCTGGTTTTTTGTGTCCTTTCTGTCTGGAACCATAGCATTTAACATCTTTCACTTTTACTTTCCTCGTCTTACCATCTTTTCCTTTTACCTTTATTATTTTTTCTTGTTTCACTTCAGTATAGGCTTTGTTGGGGATGCGCGGCTTGAGATTGCTTCTCCATGTTGGTGTGTCTCTATGCCATGCGGCTTTCTTGTATATTCGAGCATTGTTTTCAATAGTAGCTTGTATGTTGACCACTTTCCTGATCATCCTTTCCAATTTGTCATCAATGTCACATTTAATTTCAAACTGCATTCTGATGCTTTCAGGCATCCCCTTGCAGATGTGTGAGAACAAGTCATATTTTGAATAACTGTTTCCTCTCAAACTGAGCATTAGTAGCCACTTGACTTGTTGCATGTAATTTCGGATGTCGTCAGTTTTTTCATTTTTGTTGCATTCAAATGATTTGGTACTGATTTTTGAAACTTTCATTCTCATAGTAATTGATGAAGTCTCTGATTAGTAGTTGATAATCTCTCTTTGTTTCTGCATCCAATAGCAAGTAGTGTTGGGATGCTGCTCCTGTTAGATATAATGGGAGTCTCACAACTGCTGCCTGTTGGCTCACTTTCTGTTCCGTCATTGTCAGTTCAAACATCTGCAGCCACTCAGCAAATGTAGGATTGTAGCCATCTACTCTGCTTTACATGGTATCATGTCATTGGCTGTTAATTGTGGTAAAATCGAATTCTCGTATTTCAGTTTCTTGTGATTTGTTATCATATCCTCCTCTTGCAGTTGTGTGGTCACTGCTTTCGTAATTTTGTTTATTATTTTCTGTTTTTCAAGGTTAGAATCTTCGTCTGATTCTTCATATGTTACCTCCTTGCAGGTTGGCATGTGTGGGGCCTGTAACTCACTCTCCTTTCTGGCATGGAATTCGATTTCGTGAGTTTGCATGTTGTTTCTGTTCTCCTCTTCTGTTAGTTGTAGCAATCTCAGTTTATCTTTCAACTGTTCCAGTTCTCCTGCCTGTAGGTCGTTATCCTTGATTAGTTGTCTGTTTGTTCTCTCCAGTTCTTTATTTTTTTCTTGCCATTGCTGGTTTTGCTCTAGAAACCTTTTGTTGGAATCCGACAGTTGGTGAGTAAGGATTTTAATTTCGTTTTGAAATAGTTGATTTTGTTCCTCTAACCACATTTCCATGTTCACTATGATTTCACTCAGTATCAATTCATTTTGTTGTTCCATCTCTTTGACTTTCTCAGTCAATTGTTCTACTTGTTGTCTTAGGATTTCCTCACTTTCTTGGCTCTTTCTTAACATAATCATTATATCCAATGGGTTTGTGTCTGGGGGTTTGTCTCTGGGGGTGAACTAAGGGATTGTAGTTCTGTGTCTGTTGCATCTGTTGCTGAGTTCTTGCCAAAGTATGGCGATGATCGAATTGTTCTGGGAGTTACTGCTTTGGTTGCAGTTTTCTTCATGCTTCCTTTTCTTCCCTTTGTCATATTTTCTTCTAGTTCATAGTGCCTTTCCCATCTCTAGGTTGTGATTCTGGGATCCCAGTGAAGTGCATTTCTTCATTTGGGGTATCTCTCTTTCTTTCACTGATAGTTAGTTCATGTAACAACTTGCTGCTTTTGTACTTTCACTTGTAGCTTTCATTGTTGTCTTGTGGACGGCTTAACTGAATGTTTCTTCTTTAGGTTTGCTGTTCTTGGCTGTCATGGTCGCCATGTAACATCCTCTACCAGGCATTATCACTGTTTATCTACTGTTACTTTATAATGTTAGCTGTGTTATTGTGGGTAAGGATTTACTTGTTGTTACTGCTTGACTAGTTTCTTCTGTTAACTTATGTAACCTAGAATTACCTGCTCACTTTTTAGGTGAGGAAGCCATGTGGTAATCTCTATAATGATTTTCTGATGGGCATCTGCCCAAAGGGGATCTCCACATCCAGTGTCACCATTCCATCCAGTGATTGAGCACCACCTCTCAGCTCAATTGATATAGCTTATGTGTACCCTACATTAGTTCAGTGCTTACTCAAGACATGACACAATTCAACTTAAACTCTATTGTGTGAAAGTGTTATATCTATTTGCAACCTGAATTGTTACTAGTTGCTTGTTAAGTATTACATGTAGCCATTACTGAAATATATTGGCTTATTTAAATAAATTCTGTTCAAACAACTTCCTAACCTACATTTATAACTTACTACATGTATGGTTATTTTATCTGTCAATTATAGGTCATAAATTTAGATCTAAAATAATATTAATATAATTCCTAGAGTTTGGTAATCCAACTGTTTGCTGACAATTAATTATTTAATACATGTAGAAGTGAAATGCTAGTCAGCTAATTGAAAGAAAACCCCTACACCTAACATATGTGCACTTTCGTGATCTGGCACAGAGAACCTAGAATCATTTCCTGTGATGTATCCAGACCACTACTAAACACCACTCAATTAGCTTGACATCATACTAAATAATCAAAACATTAATATGAAACAAAATAAGAATTCTGAATAAAATTCTTTATCAACTTCTTACAGGGTTTTTAATCTATTTATAGTATTTCCAAAAGAAGTACCTGTTGATTCAAATTTAAACTTTCTGCCAAGATGGCGACTGAAAATAATGAAAGCGTCATTTAGTCAAAAAGTATTTTTATCAACAGACACAAATATCTCTTTTTTGACACATGTTGTTTCTTGGTTGCATATTACAAATAAATCTGAAATAACACTAATTGATTTAATTACAATATTTTTAATCAACTTCTTTTTGATCTTAATCTCTTCTTGCAATGTTTGCAGCTTATTTATTATTTTTTGGATGATGCTACAACATTTTTGTAATTTTAATTTAGAAATTGTGGTATTTCAGTCATATCTATATTAAAAAAAGAAACTTAATTTTGTAATTTGTTGTAAAACATCTTAACATCTTCTTTAGTAATGACCATTAATGTAAATATTCATTAGTTAACTGAACAATTTTATTATAAATTTGAACACTTTCATTGTAGCATTCTTAGAAGAAGTAAGTATTTCTAAGCAATCCAATTATTGTGAAGAATTAATATATAAGAATATTGATTTTTTTATTCTTGTGATTGCATGTAACTCCAGCAAGTTTTACAAGATTCTTAAATACAGTCTTCAACATTTCAGTGTACTTATCTTGCTTCATACTATATCTCTTTGTTGAAAGATCTATGAAGGATTGATGAATTGATTCTGAAATAATTGGTTTTTCACATGACATATCTTTCTTATTTACATAGTAAGCTTCCAAAATATATTCTTTTTGTTCCTTTGTAAGGAATCTTAATTCAATTCTATTCATTCAAAATATATTCTCTATATTCCCTCTCTATTAATTAGTGTTTTTAAGTGATTCTTCAGGTAATATTTCTAAAACTTTCCAACCTAATTTTCCCTTTAGATTTTTTATTTTTCTTGATGAGCATAAATGTATAATTTATCATAACTTACAACAAAAAATGGAAGAAATTTTGCTAAAATCAATTTTTAGAAACAGTGAAAGTAAAAAGACACAATTTGTAAGAAGTAAAGTTGATGCCAAGAGAAGCAGAGCTTCCTATGGGGGAAGTGTGTTCCCCAGAATATTCATAAAGAAATTGACTGCTTTCCAAAACCAAAAAGAGGTTTCAGCCATCTAAATCATAAATCTACTGGACCATATTATCCTTTACAGAAACAATTAAAAACAATTTACAACCATATAATCACATTAATGCTGTTTCTAGATAACATGATATATGTGATAGCAAAACTAAAGGAGGCCTTATTTCTAAAGGAACTCTGATATGCAAATGTTGAATAATTTAAGAAATTTTAAACTAAAAAATATTTGTTGAAAATTTGATAATTGTTTCTAATATAATAGGTACAAAACATATGTTAGGTATCTGGAGGAAAACAAGGGTTTCCCAATATGATCTTCAAAAAAAACTCAAACCTAAAGGAGAAGACTCTTATTTAACATTTAGAAGAGTTATACTCAAATTTAGCTAATGAACTTCATAAACCTAATTAAAAAATTTCATGAGAGGACATGTGATTACAAATTATACAGATGAAATTTGATGTGCTGATTTAGTTGATATGCAAAAATTCAGCAGATGGATTAAGTTTTAAGATATTTGTTAATTATTGTAGATTCATTTACAAAATATGCTTGGATTAGTACTCACAAATAAAACTGGAGCTACTGCCAGAAATGAATTGACAATTAATTTCTGTAGTCAACTTTGTTACCTCTAAGAATGAAAGATTTTCAAAATTTCTATGGGTTGACAAAGGAACAGCTTTATAAAAACATATCATGTGACTGTCCTCACTGCTGTAAAACTTGACTTGTTTTATTAATTTTGTAGCTAATAAGTTATTTATTATTATTATTATTATTATTATGTTGGTCCAAGACAATGATAGACTACATTATACATGATAAGGAAAATTATACATATTTTAAGTATGCAGTTTTTAGCAGTTTTTCAGATCACAATTTATTTGTTGCAATAAACAAAAACTCACATGCCAAAATTTTGGAATATGTGAAAGTTTTTGTTAGAAACTTCTCTAACTTCAAACTATCTTGAAAAACAATTATGAATGCAGTTTAAGGAGTTTTCATGGTAGACAATTACATATGGTAATCAAATAATAATAAACAAAAAACAAATTGTGGAGTTTTTGAATAAGGCTTTTATAAACATGGGAAATTTTCATCTTCATAGAAATACTATGCTAACTTGTTCTAATAGTTTGTGTGGCAGTAAGCCTTTCCATTTCTCCTGCATTATAAAAAATGAGACAGGCAATTAATAGTTTGAAAACAAGTCAGTGGGTTCATATGTTCTTCCAATTCACACTTTCAGTCCATTGTAAACAAGGCCATCAGTAGCTCCATTTTTCCAACTCCTTTAAAAAAGTCATACATTATTGCCATATACAAAAGTGGAGACAAACAATTTATAACAAACTGCTGCTCTATTGCAATTACCAATCCCTTTGCCAAATGTTTTGAAATGCTACTTTGTGAACAAATAGGTGAGTAGTTAAGATAGGCTAGAGGAGGCCCCATTGAGACACCCTGAAGTTCTTGTAATACCCATGACAATTTGACATGTGGAAATGAAGTGATTCTATTGGACGCCATCTAGTGACAAAATGTTTTTGACAAAACTAAATTGAACAAATTAATTTTTTTGACAATGTGTTCAGACCAAAGCAGAAATTTTGATTTTTAGTATTTATTCAAACTGATATTTTTAATGACAAATTTCAATTAAGGAGTGCTTGTGGCAACAATGTTTAAATATACAACACTATGCTTCAAGGAAAATAATTCATAGATCCAAAACCCAAAAAATGATGTGTCATTTGAATTAGAACATCTTTCTAAGCATATTGATCAAGGCAAATATGCAAGAGGTAAAAAACGCCAATTTCTTTAGCAATTGTGTGTAAATTGTACTAAATGTAAAAACATACATTACACAATGACTCCATGTGATGAAGTTCTTAAGCAATGTTTATTGTAACAATAATTAATCATGCAACAAGGAATATAATTGATAGAAACAAAACTTGTTTTGAGTGATATCCAAATATAAAAATATATATTTAAATCAAATTCATTGATTTGAGGAGCAAAATGCATTCATATAAAGTTAATGATGAAAGCAAAAATACTTTAAAGGGAATAACAAAAGTTGAAAAAGAAAAAAAATTAAAAATTGAAAATTGTAAATATTGTTTAGATACAAATAAAATGGTTATTTCTAGTAATTATATATTTCAAAATAAAAAACAAAATTTGTTTAATTAACACAGAAAAAACATCATTATCACCATTTAATGATAAAATATATTACATAAATAGATTGCAATTTGCTCAATGCTGCTCATTTAATGCATAGGGCATAGCTAACTTGAACATTAGTGAAGATGTGGAATATTTTGCTTCAAATTTTTCAATGATTTCAAAACAGTAAAACAACAGTTGCCTCAAGGTCAGATAGTTGGTTATGTTGATTCATTATCTACACATTTGCTTGAGTTTACAGTATTTTGAGGATAATTTCACTACTAGTGTTGTTTTGAGTAAATCTGGAATTCATTGATAAAAGTTGCTAATGGAGAACAAATTATTCCATTGGGTAAGTGGATCACCAAGTATAGAATAATAATGTCAAGCATTCAATTGCATTTCAGATTGTTCATTCTTTACCACTATCTGTTCTTAGAGGGATGGATATCCCATCTACTTTTGAAAAGGTAGAACTCAGTTTTTCTCATGGAAATTCAAAAGATACGTTTTCTATATTTGCATCTAGTATTGAGTTTAATGCAGATGCATTATGTTTTAGTGTCTTTAAAGACATTAATGTCTTATTTAATAGACCTCTTGTTAATGCTGTTCTTAAAGATTGAGATTCAGTTTCTGTTATTATTGTCCTCGTCATTTGGGATTTGACACTGGTTTAACAGTTGTCAAAAGTACAAAATTTCGAATTTGCTGAACCATCCATATATCTTAGAAACTACATTTAATTTAGAAGTGATAAGCATTGAATGTTTCGAATAATGCCTTTAAAGTTTGGTGTAGAAAGGTAGTTAGAGTAGCAGAATAGCATACAGGGGTTTCCCTCTGATGACCAGTTCATCTGAAAATGATGGATCTTTATTCTTGTTCCACTGAGCAATAGTCCTAGCAACAGTATTTGTTGAGAAGCCTAGCGCTTCAGCTACACGCTTCCTACCGGTCTTTGAGATCCTGCCCTTCCTTCAAGGTTTTCTTTAATGAAATACTGATGGACTCGCACAATTAGAATTTTTTCAGCAGGGGAGAGCTCATGTTTGACAAACGGTATCTCGTCCATTATTGTCAACTGATAAAATCCAAAGATAGCGTTGGAATAGCCTTGAATTGACCAATCTGACAATGGTTAAAAAAAACTCATACAAAAACTATAAAAGAAATATTCGGTTTTGATTGACGGTTCAGTTTTGCGTGTCCAATCCCATTTGGCAAGGACAATAATATAAACAATAATAGTAAGACATTTTTATAATGCAAAAGACGCTGAATTTGTGATAGACAAAATAAAGGAGTTGCTTGATAATGGGATCAATGTCCATATAGTTTTTTTTAATGAAGTTATTTTTTTGCATCATAAAATTAAAGAAGAAATAATGTCTCGTAATCTAGATTGAGTCAAATTTATTATCAATTTTGATCAAGCTACTTCTGTGGCAGATTTGGAGAGTTTTTTAGGGATGGCGAACTGGTATTGGGAATACCTACCAAATTATGCAGCTATAAATGAATGCTTATATTCTTTAAGCAAACATAATTTGGCAGCATTTGATACAGTGAAAAGACTTATATCTAAAGCTACTTCAATAATTCCAGACGTTTCAAGTTTAGAATTGTCAACAGATGCTAATGATAGCTGCATTGCTGGTCATTCAGTATATTTTTTAGTCGAATTCTTCAAAAACCTGAAGCAATATGCATAAATCTGAGAAGGAAGCATTAGCCATAGTTGCTTCTGTTGAAAAAATGAATAAATTTCTTGTTGATGGCAAATTTGTTTCAGTTGTGGATAATAAACTTGTTCACTTCTTTCAGTTACTCTAAAGTTAGTCGTTAATTAAAACAATGGCAGCTAGCATTGCTTGATTATAGTTTTGATGTTATTCTGAGAAAAGGTACAGAGAATGTTTTTGCCGATAAGCTGTCTAGAAGTTTCTACAATGCTGCGTTATTTACTGGGCTTAAAGAATGGAAATTTGTTCTTCGGAAAAATACTCATGGTTATCATAATGGACATGACAAAATGTTGGCTGAGCTTAAATGCCTGGGGATTTCTTGGATTGGTCTTTATGCTGATGTTTGCTGCTTTTGACATCTTGTGAAGTTTGTGCTCAGTGCTCAGATAAAACTTAACTGGGCTAAGCAACCTACTGCAACTTGTCCGGTGCCTGAGAAACTTCTCAAATTATTGCATGTGATTTTGTGGGTCCACTACCCAAAACAAAGAACGGATGTTAAGAAAAGAGGTACAATCGTGTGGCATCCCCAAGGCAATGGAGTTTTTGAGTGCTTTCATCGATTGCTTTGAACCAAAATTAAATCATTGATATATGAGAAAAGACTAGAGGCTTCTCATTGGATAGATGTACTTCCCATTGCTCTTACAGATTACAGGAAAATAGTACATAGCTCAACTCAATTTACTCTAAATGCATTTGTTTTTTGTTCAACTGCTAGTAAAGTCAGGAAAGCTAGAACAATTATTACACGAGCAAGTTGCAAAAATGCTTCACCTGGACATGATTTTCAACCAAAAACTGGAATTAAATCCCCATACTTTACCAAGAAAGGATATATTTCATTTTTAACATTTTTATCCCCAAACAGAAAGAATGCCTGTTCGTTATTTCGGTTTTGATAAGCAGGGGTGGAAAAAAATAAATATATTTGTGAAATGTATTGCAATAAATATATTTAAATACTAAACAATAAAATAATTTATTTTTCCGAACACAATTATTTTCCCTTGAGCGTCTGATGCAAATGAAATACCGCATCTGTCATCGTATCGTTAACACATGCAGATTCTGCAATAACCAGCAAGAAAGTCAAAAAGTCGACAAGCCTTGAACGGATTCCTAGTACTTCCGACATAGCCGAGTGTTTATTCTGTGTGATAGCAGAAAAAAACTTCTACCAATGAATGCCGAATCTCAACTATTTTTGTGTGTAAATAAACGTTTCTGGGATTTGAAATTGATCTATTCACTTTTCAAGTAGTGAAATATATTTTTCTTTGAACACAATATATGCAATATATTTAAATTATTTAATTCAGAAATTTCACAATCAATAAAATATATCTATTTCCATTAACAATTTATTTAAATATATTTTTTTACACCCCTGTTGATAAGGAGTCAAATTGAGACAGTTTAAAAGGCGTGCAATGATGTATATGTGCTTAATATTTAATTCTGTATTGTGGGAAACGATTTCCCGTAGTAGCTAAAATATATTTAATTATTTTGTAGTTATATTTCTGCTTCATATTTTGTAAAACCATAGGGTAAATTCTGGAAATCAGAGTGGCC
>CABFPE010000076.1:463772-540225 GCA_900660155.1 Hofstenia miamia
GTATATATATATATATATATATATATATATATGTATATATATATACACAGGCTTTGAGTTACTCAGACTGAGTGTGAGTTTTATGTTTTGAGTTTGCATTCAAGTGTTTTTTAAAGAAAATTCCAAGTTTGATTGAGAATTTTTTACCTTTCCAAGTTTCTAGGGTAAAAAACATTAATTTTACAAAAATACTTAGCTATCAAATAGTTATTTGCCATTGGCAAAGGAATTGAAATATAAAATAATTTAATTTTTTAGTATTTTCAAGTATATTTTCAATTGAATTTAAATTCAAGTTTTGATTATTTCTCTTCTGAATTTTTCCAATCAAGTTTTGAGAGCTTATTCAAGTTCAAGTTCTTAACATTCTGAGTATGTGAGAAAAAAATATATATATATACCTATAAGCCCTTAAAAATTAACACTCTGTGAGACAGTGCCAACATCTGATGTAATGCAAATGTAATCAATTTTTTTCACTTTATATGATTAGTGTGGATATTTTAATATAATTATTGTGTTCATTTGGATAATTTTATTTTTTTCATGGATTAGTAATAATTTTTTTAAAAAGTGGCAATAAACCAATTACATGAAGCTCTGTGTCTTTTTATCATTCTTTGTATTTTTATGTTAAATTCCAATATTTTTTTAGTATTATTAGTTGTTCTAGAGTATCTCTGATACTAACTTGGATGAAATGAGTACAGGTCAGACCAATTCCTACTATATGATTGCAATGAAATTTACTGTAAAACCTCTAAATAAGGAGGCTGACATAGAATATGCATCTACTCAACTATAGCAGGAACTATATGCTATAGCACTTAGTGTAGCATAATCCAAAGCATAGTGCTGCTGATGAAGGAAGAAGATCAGATGATTAGTTGAAACTAAGATCAAATTATGATTATTAATTAAAAAACAATTTAAGTTTAATTATCAGATTATCTTTGTAAATGCAACTAAGTATTAATATAGCAAATTAGTACTTGTTGTCAAATTTGACCAAATGAAGGGGGCAAATTCGCTTCCATTATTTTTAGCCATTTTTGGCAGATGGTACAAATTTGAAATTCAAATGACAGGTAAGTATTTGAAAGTTAACTATAAATATGTGAGAGATCATTTTGGAAATTGTTGAAGTAAATTCTTCAGAAATCTTATCTTTAGATTTTATATCAGTTTGCTTATTTATACAAAATGTCAAGCTAAACAGTAAATGCAGTAGTAGTGGTTTGGGCACACATTGGGAGTGACAGAAGGGTCCTTGATCCAAACCATGAACCTGCATTTATTTTAGGTATATGAATAGGAGTTTTTTCCCTGTTTAGCTGGCTACCAATTCTTTTGTTTACATGTATCTAATAATTGATATCAGCAATAGGGCTGGATAGCCTACCATAGGTTATACATATATTATCTTATAGACTTAGGTGACCCATAATAGACTGATAAATAGACCAAGCATGTATAATAGTTATTTAAATGTAAGGTAGGAAGCTGCAAGTTATTATGTAACTTATTTTAATTAAATTATTTAAAGCCAATAGTTTTTGGTAATGGCTAAAGTAATAGTTATTAAACAGCTAGTGACATTGCAAGGTTGCAACATGACATAAATACACATTACAAATTGAGTTTAAGTCAGTTACAAATAGCATTGAGAACTACACTGAGTAAGGATAGGGAACACATAAGAACATTGTTGAGCTGAGGTTTGGAACCACTTAATCAGCAATGGAAACACAACTGAGGTGATTCAGGGATCAGAGTTGGCTGGAGGCCATACCCAAATCACAGAGCAGAGCTATGATGGTGGGGTACCTAAACAGTATCCAGTTAATTTAGATAAGTGAAGATTAACCAAAACAGATACAACAATGGAGTAAATAGTTAACATATGTACATCCCTACCCACTTAGAACAAAGAACAATGATTTAAAAAAATAACTTAATCTATGTTAATGCTTGGTAGCAGATGCTACATTAGCTTTTAGCAGACATCTTAATCAATTTTTGACATAAAATCTAATAAAACAACTCTAGAAAAGCTATGCAATGTAGTTCTTGTTCTATGGATCACTCTTCTTTCAAAATTTTGCAAAATTTAATATTTCAGTTAGAGAACCCCATTTTTTTAGAAAGTGCAAAAAAACAGTAATTGATTCACATATTTCTATCAATTACTTATTGGATGTTGTAGAAATTTTGGAAATATTGGCAAAACTGACCATCTAAACATAGACTATTTTAACAGAAAATGTAAATTTTTGAATTTTTTTAAAGCTGAAATTATGCACATTAATTAGAAAAGATGCAACATAAAAAGGATCATATATTAGATATTAATATGACAAATGTGGCTCTTAAATTCCAAAATGTGAAAGTACCATCCTTTTTATAAAAATTGAACTATGTTCAATAAAATAGCATGGTTATATTATTCTTTTATAAAACACTTCACCACATTAAAATTGCAAAAAAACAGAGTGCCACATATAAATTTTTTTATATAGACAGAGCAACACATATAAAAGGCAGATTTTAGACAGAGCATCTGATATAAATTCTATCAAAGATAATATAGAGCCAAAATTTTTTTTGATTTTATGGTATACTGCCAGAAATTTCTTACTTTTGCAGTTAGGGTTGCTGCATGTGACTAGACTAATTATATAACAATTAGTTTGCAAGAAAGATTAGGAACATTTTTTAAGCAGAAATAGTGTATATAATTACTATGAATTTCTGCACATCTATCTATTTGCTTAGTATATAGATTTGGGGAATATATTATTTAATGAAATTGTAGAACACATCATAATAAAAAATGTGTCTTATTAAACCAATGTTTTAAAAATTTCAGTGGTTAGGACCTCACTTATTTGTTAGCTATAACCATCACAGTTAGCAACCCACATTCCATCAGAAAAACAAAGATATCAGTAATTTGCCATTGTAACAAAGTAACAGTAAAGATCCACCAAGGACTCACTTCCAATGATGACCAAATCACATAGCTTCATGCTCAAGTGGTATCTATGAAGATAATTCCTAACTTGCAAAGGTGCTACCTTTTGTGTCTCTAGTTGTCAATTTCTAGCTCAATAAAATGTTTCTCATCATTTCTTATTCCTCAGTTCATTCAATAATAATAACAGCATGTAATTGCCATGCATTCATATTTGCCAGTGGCTTGTTATCATCACAATGTAAGGTGTTAAGTGCTTGTTCAAGTTGCAATTGATTGATAAAAAGTTCTTATTCCCTAACCATAGTCATACATGTAAATTAATGTGGTCCACTATCTGGGCTGTCTGATGGAATAAAGCATGTTGTTGCCCTAAACTCACAAGGAGTAACTCCCAAATTGCTTACACTTTTGCAATAGCAGTTTCCCTTGCAAAATTATAGAGCAATAATGCATCACACAATTTCAAGGGGACAAACAAATAGTGATAAAATCACCTATATCAATCTGAGCAATATTTAGCTTGAAATTGCAGAATCAAATAAAATAAAAAATTAAGGGCACCAGTGACTCTACATTAGTATGTCTTCCTCTCTTGCATCTAAATAATCACCAACTACTAAATCCTCATTCTCAGATGAAAATATTTATAAACAATACCTTTTGCAAAATCCCCAGCATTATTTAGGAAAATATTGCTATCTTAAATGTATTCATTAAGCACATCAATGTTCAAGATATGACATTTTCAAAAATGAGCAGAATTTAAGTAGTAGTATTGAAATTTTGAATTTGGCTGCCTAATACGGAAATTGCTGATATATTTAATGCATTGGAATCTACTATTAGTTGAGTTATGTCTGCTTATGTCCTTTATTTCTTTAATGACAAGATTGTTCAGTTTCTCTATTGTTTCTGAGCCATAGTGAAATGGTATCCACACTTAGTTTGCTGAGAACTCAGTTCACTAAGAAATATTGGTTGAAATCCAGTTGATTCCATTATTAACTTTTATAACACATCTTGCAATTAAATATACTAATATGTATTTCATATTGATAGCTATTATTAAAATGATATGCAAAATTGAATGCACTTCTCAGGAGTTGAACCTGCAATCATACATACTGAATAATACAGTTCCATACAACATGAATCCTCAAACATATATATATTTATATATTATAGCAATTTATTAAATATATGTTTCTCCCAAAAATCAATTGCTTTCATAATTATTGGATATATGAAATCTCCATTAAATTCAACCTAATGGTAGCCAATTGAAAACCAGTGGCATCCTTGTTTGGAATGCCAACCCAAAATATTCCAACATTCTTTTGAGTCATCAGCATCTGTAACTGGATTTGCACATGGTACTTGGGGGTTAACTTAAAAGAATCATCATAATAGATCACTCTATTGCTCTTTTCAAGACACTTTACTTCAATGACATAGTCATGTGAAATCCCATTAGGAGTGGCTGCCAAAATCAGGTATATTTTACACAAATATAAACCACATTTGTTAATATAATATAATGATGATTAAGCTGCATATAATTTTCATGTTAATTTATGTATAACTATAAATATTATCTGCATATAATAATTTTGTTTTAGTACTAGCCTTCAAAAATGCACAATTTTGTAAATTTATAGCAAAGTTTGAGAAACTCATTGAATGTGAAAAATCTGATGCATTAGTGGAAGCCTTTGCAAAAGACAGGCACATTTTTCTCCAATAGCATTTGACATCTGTTGTAGAGGATTCAACACTTCAACAATACAACCACATAATAAATGCAACTACATGTTTACATCCCCCTGCTTAGGCAACACAGCTTTTACACATTGCAGACAATATCTCCAAATGTCTTTCATAGACTTCAATAATGCATTTATTTGGAGAGGAGCTGACCTTGTGTTCAGGGGTAATTAAACATTGAACTGTATGGCAATCCTGAATTTGCTGCAACTCTATGGAACTGATTGCCCCTTCTCTCTAATTTGGGTGCATTTAATTGCATAATTTAGTATTTGCAACCCCTGGTTGGCTATAAATAACAGATATGTAAAAAATGATTCAAGCATTAAGTCATTCATCATTAGCAAATGTATTGATGTTGCTTTTATCATAACTATACTAAATTATTGCAAAGCTTCATTAAAGCTTAATTTATAGCAAAAGCCCATATCTCTATTGTTTGCAGTTAGTGGAAATAGCCAATTATATATCTGAAATATGGATAATGGTTTTGCTCACTCTAAAAAAACCAATTTCAAGTTACTTCAGAGCTAAATTAGTTGAACATAAGACAAGACATAATCTCAGATGTCAATTAACAAAAAATCTAAGTTTCAATAATTTTTCAGATATTGGGTTTTGCCTGCTCAAGACAGTACAAATAAATATTAATGCTTAATGTAAGTATTTTCCTAGAAATTTCTGTACATTCTGTATTTAAGTGGTCAGAAATGACATCAAACCAATCAAAGCCCATAATAGGTTTAAAACAAAAGAGGTAATATTAAAAAATCTAGGAAATTTTAAGAACTGGCAACCAATTTTTTGAAAATTTCCTATACAACTTATACAAAAATTAGATATTTTAAAACAATTCAAAATTTTATTAAAATCCCCCATTTTCAATGTTTTTTCAATAAGGATGGTATGTTATATAACCAATCTATCTTGCTAAAAGCCAATTGCTGTTGATGAAGCAAAATCAATTTTCTGCATAGCAATAGCCTTATAAAGAATTTGTTTGATATTGTTTCAATGGGACAAATGTTTATCTTAATTCAGGAAATCATCAATGGGTTAGAAACAATATAGCAATTGTAAATAAATTCAAAATATCCTAAAAATTTTATTTTTTCATGTATATATATATATATCTATATATCTATAAGTTTACATATAATAGGTATAATTATTACAGAGTCACTCAGGGAAATAGTGCCCTTTTTCTATTAATTACATTATTTTTGTAATTTGTAATTTCTGGTGATTTCCTCATTATGTACTTTTTATTTTCAAGCCTAATTCATGAAGCAAAAGTAATGTCCCCTCAATTGGTGCTAACATGCTACTGCTCAATTTAATTTGTGAGGGAAAATCATGATTTTGTATAAATGTCAGAGACACTGATGAGAAAGGGCAATTGATTTTATCTCACCAAAACTGTGTTTGCTTTGTTTTACTATTATTATATTTACTCTGATGGTTGTGATGATAATTGCTTAAGTTTCCAGCAACCATTTGGGAGTCACTCTTTTGTGCTGGGGATGACAACTAGTTCCTAGACAGTAGCAGTCCAAATTGTGGACTTCATTAGGTTATAGCTATGGTTACATATAGATATAAAAACCTTTAGTTCAAATTCAACATGAACAGACACTTATTATTGATTACACTCTGATGATATTATGCCATTGGCTAGCATGAATGCACAGTAATTACATGTTATTTTTACATGAGCTGAGAGATAATAGAACAACTGAGACGGTTTATTGAGCTAGATAATAATACATGAGACAAATAGGGTAGCACCTTTCAAGCAAGTTTACAAACCTCTCTTCTTGGATATCACTCTGGCATGAAGCCATACAAATTGGTCATCTTTGACATTTTCTTTCTAAGCAGTTACTAGTTACCTGGATGAATTACAGATGTTTTCTATTTGTTTATTTTTCACTAGTATCAGTGCCACTACAAGATGGTCACACTTGCAACCTTCTGCTGTGACATTAAGTTCCCCAGTGCTGTTCTAGTTCCAGCCCCTGATTCTACATTATTTGAATTCAATATTGAAAAGTGTAGTGACTTGAAATGTTTTGTTTAGCAATGCAAAATTATATTGCAATAATTAGAATAACTATATGAAAGTTTTGCTTAATTCTTATATTGATAACAATAATCTAAAAGGACTTTCAGCATTCATTAAGGTCAAATTATAAAATAAACCACAATAACATATATTGTGGCTATTTGACAAATAATTATCACTGTCTTCTCGTCGACAGTTATTGGCTTTTAGCAAGATAGATTGGCAATTAAGTGTACCATAGTTGGTACTTTTTATCAACATATGAAATCTTGATACCAACATAGACAACCATTGAGATGGTTGGTACTTTTTATCAGGGAACATGAATAAGTCATACATGAATAAGTCATACAGGAATAAGTCATACAGGAATAAGTCATACAGGAATAAGTCCTACAGCAATAAGTCCTACATGATTAAATCCTACGCTATTACTATTAATGATTTTAATTCTCTGAAATTCATTCATTTTTTTTTGTTTGGATTTTTTGTAATAATTTATTGTTTTTTGGTAATTAAATTTTTCCATTGCCACTCTAAGTTTCCTTTGCTGTAGTTTGGTAATTACACTAAATGTTTCAACTACTTAGGAATTATACATTAATGTAATGCACATTAAAGGCGAAGAGCTGTTCAATTTATTTATGAAAATAAGGACCTGCATATTATCATCAGAGATGGTAGTGTTCCACACAACACGAATCTGCAAATATTTTAATGAACATTGATTTAGATATCATTTGAATAGTTAAATTCTACTTAAATACGCAATCAAAAAGGAAGAAACTATGTATAAATAATAAATAAAGCAGTTGCAATAAAAGGAAAAATTCATAGATTTGCTATAAACCTACAATCATCCGTACAAATGCACAGTTGTGCTTACCAATATGCAAGACAAATCATATTTAAGGGAACACATTTCTACTATGAAAACATTTAATANTAATTAGAATAACTATATGAAAGTTTTGCTTAATTCTTATATTGATAACAATAATCTAAAAGGACTTTCAGCATTCATTAAGGTCAAATTATAAAATAAACCACAATAACATATATTGTGGCTATTTGACAAATAATTATCACTGTCTTCTCGTCGACAGTTATTGGCTTTTAGCAAGATAGATTGGCAATTAAGTGTACCATAGTTGGTACTTTTTATCAACATATGAAATCTTGATACCAACATAGACAACCATTGAGATGGTTGGTACTTTTTATCAGGGAACATGAATAAGTCATACATGAATAAGTCATACAGGAATAAGTCATACAGGAATAAGTCATACAGGAATAAGTCCTACAGCAATAAGTCCTACATGATTAAATCCTACGCTATTACTATTAATGATTTTAATTCTCTGAAATTCATTCATTTTTTTTTGTTTGGATTTTTTGTAATAATTTATTGTTTTTTGGTAATTAAATTTTTCCATTGCCACTCTAAGTTTCCTTTGCTGTAGTTTGGTAATTACACTAAATGTTTCAACTACTTAGGAATTATACATTAATGTAATGCACATTAAAGGCGAAGAGCTGTTCAATTTATTTATGAAAATAAGGACCTGCATATTATCATCAGAGATGGTAGTGTTCCACACAACACGAATCTGCAAATATTTTAATGAACATTGATTTAGATATCATTTGAATAGTTAAATTCTACTTAAATACGCAATCAAAAAGGAAGAAACTATGTATAAATAATAAATAAAGCAGTTGCAATAAAAGGAAAAATTCATAGATTTGCTATACTACAATCATCCGTACAAATGCACAGCTGTGCTTACCAATATGCAAGACAAATCATATTTAAGGGAACACATTTCTACTATGAAAACATTTAATAATAAATTATATTTGTTTAGAATAACAAAAAAAAGCAAATAAAAAAAATTCAACAATTATTTATACATGTATTTAAAATGACCGTAAATTGATCTTCGCAGATTAGCGCTTAACTTGCATCCCTTTCTTATATGGGTAACGTCTTAAATAAATCTCATTATTTTTATGTATAAAAAATTCTCGAATATCTATAATTTTGATCCCAATCTGTGACCAATAATTTCATATGACATTTTGCTGTTTAAATTTTGTGCTTATTAATGAAGAACTTAATCATGTAGGATTTAATCGTGTAGGACTTATGCATGTAGGACGTATTCCTGTAGGACTTATTCTATGCCGTCCTTTTTATCAACATACGAAATCTTGAAACCGACATAGCAAATTGTTATGACACAATATGAACAAAAAATTTAGCATCAATGAGGTATACATATCAATTATATAGAAAGAGACATCAAAATTTAGTTTTAGCAGTTGTTTACTGACTTGTAATCTAGACTAAATGATAAAATATTATACTTGATTTCATAAAAAAAACTCAGATAAATATTTTAATGTGCATATGAGAAAATTTTAAATGACCCTTCTAATGTTATTAATCTTCATACCTCATTCATGCCAAATTTTTGTTCATATTGTCATAACGATTTGCTATGTCGATCTCAAGGTTCCCTATGTCGGTTTCAAGATTTCGTATGTTGATAAAATGTACCAACCGCATGCCACCCTTTCAACAATATTTGAATTGACATTTTGTGATAGAGCGAACTAGTTTTTTTGCAATTAGACATTGTGTTGTATTTTTGATTTTCTGTGTACATGTTTTTGCAATTTCGCACTATACTTTCAATGAAAATGCCATTTTTTATTTTGCCAAGCAACTATTCTGTTCCAATTTTTAGTTTGAGTATAATATTATGGGCGAAGGTATAGAATAGGGTGCACGCGGACAAAATAAACACTAATNATCATGTAGGATTTAATCGTGTAGGACTTATGCATGTAGGACGTATTCCTGTAGGACTTATTCTATGCCGTCCTTTTTATCAACATACGAAATCTTGAAACCGACATAGCAAATTGTTATGACACAATATGAACAAAAAATTTAGCATCAATGAGGTATACATATCAATTATATAGAAAGAGACATCAAAATTTAGTTTTAGCAGTTGTTTACTGACTTGTAATCTAGACTAAATGATAAAATATTATACTTGATTTCATAAAAAAAACTCAGATAAATATTTTAATGTGCATATGAGAAAATTTTAAATGACCCTTCTAATGTTATTAATCTTCATACCTCATTCATGCCAAATTTTTGTTCATATTGTCATAACGATTTGCTATGTCGATCTCAAGGTTCCCTATGTCGGTTTCAAGATTTCGTATGTTGATAAAATGTACCAACCGCATGCCACCCTTTCAACAATATTTGAATTNTCGTATTATTATAACAACTAATATATTTTAAGCTTTGCACCCAATTATCGCCGCTAATCCTTGCGCATATTTTGCAAGTATTGACATTTTCTAACAGCAAAGCATCTCGTCTCCGGGTCAACTTTCTGAGAGCCACTACGGCTACTCTCCGGTTTTGACATAGTAATATCTAAAACCTAACTAAACTGTGGTCAGGTAAGATTGGAACAGTTTAATGAAATCCGAATCAAAACCAAATAAACGTAACTTGTCAAGCAGAATGCAGTGAGGGAGGTGATGAAAGGCTTTTGAGATGTCAAGAAAGATAATACAACCAGGATCATTACTATCAGAGTGAACGTAGCAGTTTTCGATGAGAGTGACGTATTTAAGGATAATACCACAAAAAACATGAAATTTATAAAATAATTAACTATTAATAAACAAATTACACGATCTAAAAGTATATTTTTGCAAATCTATACATGTTTAGTTTAAATCAAGTGCTTACGTTAGGCGAAATTTTCAAATAAATTTTGATAAAAATATAAATATATTAATTTCGATTACTCAATGTGTTTTATTCGTATTATTATAACAACTAATATATTTTAAGCTTTGCACCCAATTATCGCCGCTAATCCTTGCGCATATTTTGCAAGTATTGACATTTTCTAACAGCAAAGCATCTCGTCTCCGGGTCAACTTTCTGAGAGCCACTACGGCTACTCTCCGGTTTTGACATAGTAATATCTAAAACCTAACTAAACTGTGGTCAGGTAAGATTGGAACAGTTTAATGAAATCCGAATCAAAACCAAATAAACGTAACTTGTCAAGCAGAATGCAGTGAGGGAGGTNTACTCGTATTATTATAACAACTAATATATTTTAAGCATTGCACCCAATTATCGCCGCTAATCCTTGCGCATGTTTTGCAAGTATTGACATTTTCTAACACCAAAGCATCTCGTCTCCGGGTCAACTTTCTGAGAGCCACCACGGCTACTCTCCGGTTTTGACATAGTAATATCTAAAACCTAACTAAACTGTGGTCAGGTAAGACTGGAACAGTTCAATGAAATCCGAATCAAAACCAAATAAACGTAACTTGTCAAGCAGAATGCAGTGAGGGAGGTGATGAAAGGCTTTTGAGATGTCAAGAAAGATAATACAACCAGGATCATTACTATCAGAGTGAACGTAGCAGTTTTCGATGAGAGTGAGCAGGTTAGTAATTGTAGAGCGATCAGGAAGGTTGCCATGCTGAGAAGAAGAGTTGAGGTAACGAATTTTTGGGAATACATAACGAAAAACCAAAAGTTTATAGATTTGCTTAATTATACGATTATATTTTGTTATTTTTTAGTTAAAGATAATTATTATTAATTAAATGACTTCGTGGTTTTATTTGCTATATTCCTAAAATATGTACCGCGTGCTATCGCGTGTTACCGCGTGCTACAAATATGCTAAATTATGACAAGGTATCGGTCTATATCGAGTATAATTTAAACTTTTTGCTTATTTTATTGTATTTCCTATCGCGTGTCGCTATTCTACAAGTTCGCCCATAAAAAGCTTAAAAAATAATATAAATAGATCAATAACTTTGGATAATTAACCAAATTCGTAGCACGCGGTAACACGCGGTACATATTTAAGGAGAATAGCACAAAAACTGGGAATTCATAAATTTTTTATCTATTATTAACCCAAATACAAGATATAGATGTACATTAATGTAAATCTATACATTTTTAGTGTAAATCAAGTCTTTCATGATTTTTAAATAAATTGGAACTTTCAGAGAATTTTTTCTCCCGATTAGCATTTATTTTCACAATGGAATTAAGCAAAGCAATTCTATTAATTATCTTGGTGTAGTAATTGATAGAGATTTACGTTTTACTGAAATTTTTTTTCATCAAAATGTAGGAAAATGGCCCCTTATTAAATATTTATATCATTTGCGCAATGTAGGGCAGTCCTTTCAATCACAAATGCTTAACTCTTTTGTGCTAAGTAACTTTAACTATTGTTGTTTTTTATTCTAAAATATCACGTCAAATAATCGATCATCACTAGCAAAAATATTAAATTGGGCAATAAGAACTCTGAATTATATTGATAAACATAAATCAGTGAGCACTTTTATAAAAGGTGACAATGTTCTTGCACCATTGTACTTTATCGAATATCGAACTCNACAGCCGAACAACCAATAGATTTAAATTTCAAAATGAGATACTTCATTAAATCTACTAAGCAATTATAATTTGTTGAGTAAAACATAATTCAAGAACGCGTTAATTGATAAATTTGTCAAATCGATGGCTTTAGAATTGCGTGAAGATGAACTACATACTGCTAGGAGCAAAACAAGTGAAACGATCCTGTTTTTGATCATTGCTTTATAAAGAATCCGTTAAACCACACTACATAAGCGAAGATTGAAATGGAAACTAAAAAAGGCGATTTCTCGTTTTGAATCAATTTGCAAAAAATGGTTTCTTGCACTACATGCTGCAATTATAAAAGACCCTATGTTGAGTCCCATATACATGTTCAATAAGTATGAAAATATATAAGTTTATACGTTATATGTAATGCATATAACATTTTGAGTAAATTTATTTAAATTTTCAGTAACAATTGCATATCGACAGGCCCCAACGCACAATTTAAAATATATTTATAACAATGTTAGCGAAATGTATATTTATGCAACGCGGACATGCTAGCTATAAATGACAACTATATCGTGCATTTGGGTTAAAAATAGACAAAAAAATTATGAATTCCCAGTTTTCTGTGCAATTCCCCTTAAATATGTACCGCGTGCTAATGCGTGTTACCGCGTGCTACGAATTTGGTGAATTATACAAAGTTATTGGTCTATATACATTATTTTTTAAGCTTTTTACGTATGTTGTTGCATTTCTCATCGTTTTTTACCCTGTATTAGTGTTTATTTTATCCGCGTGTTCCGCGTGCACCCTATTCCATACCTTCGCCATATTATGCTATGTACGCGAAATATTTATGCTTTTCATGGGAAGGTAATTATAGTAGGGAAACTAGTATTTGTATTTTCAAGAAAAAATATCCATTACAAATTTGATTATGAGCAAAATAGAAGCAGAAACATTTGAGAAAAATACCATACTTTGATATTGATAATTGAGTTGCATTAGAAATAGAATAATTCGGATTTAAAAGGCTTAGGGGAAGACCAGATTGAAATCAAGATTTTTAATGATGAAGTTTGAGCTGCGATGGTATAGAATTTGTAGGAAGTTAAAAATTATCTATTACAAAATTATAAAAGCCGAGTCCTTATCATAGTTGAAATTTTGAAATACAGGTGGTCTAAAAGTTGGGTAATATTTCCAACTTTCAGCTATCCAACGCCACGGAGGTATTCACGAATGATGCAAGTAGAATATGAATATATAAATTTATTAAATTATTTTACGACTTTTACTCGTAGTCTAAAAACAAATATATTATAATAGATCATATGTTTTTCTTTAATACATTACTTGACTTTTTCGGGCCCTCTTTGAGTACATAATTTGTTGAGGCATTGTGTGTATACATATTAACATTGGTTTTCCTCTAAGGAGTAAAAATCAGAAATTTACAAGTTTAACCCTTTAGTTATTGTTTTTGCACATACACATTTTCTCCAATTGCACTAATTGCTTTAAAATGTCTAAAATGTAAAAATGGAGTCAACCTTATAAGTTGATCCTAAGAAGGACGGATCCAGTCAATGTTTGAATACTCAAATATACCAAAAAGTGATCTAATTACATCTGTCAATAATTCTCATCATGCACTATTTAAAAATTCGCACCGTGCATATCAAGGATTACTAAATACCACCTGGATGCAAAGCAAATACAAAAGTTTGCCAAATGACAGTTTTTGCAGTGCAATGTTTTTAAGTTCCATTTTGATATGTTATCGATTTATTATTTTCTAGTTCCTTTTTGTATTCACCCATTCATCACATGTTACAATATCTGAAAATGGTACTATATCTGAAAAAAGTTATTTACAATTAAAGAATTTAACAAATACAAATAGATTAAACATAGTAAGTACCAACTCATTTTATTTGAAAATATATCTAAGGGGTGATGGACGTAACAACTTGTGTGTCAAGCCTAATTACATAATTGCTAGGCACACAAATCTGCTATAAGTTTGAACGTGCATCAACATTTCAAACTTATTGTACAGTTTGATTTCAGTGATTCGACTGCTTTTGATTTTCTCGTTCCACTTGTGTGTCAGTTAATTTAGCTTGAAAATGTAGCACCTCTTCAAACAAATGTGGTTAAGATATTCAAATGCTCGTTATACAAGACCGTACGTCGCGGCAGTACACTTTTAAACCAAATACCACTATTCAAATAGCGGAAAAAAATTATCTCGAAAACGAGTCCAATTTTTTCCTGAGAATGCAATATGGTTATGTTGTTTCCAAATTTAAAGAGTGCTATCTCAAATTATTGTTAGAAGGGAATGAAAATTGCACCTTCATCCCCAAAAATAGCTTATGACGTTCAAGAATGGCGACATCATGCGTTGGCAATGCGTTACTAAACTTTCCGCTTGCAAACATTCAGTGAATAAATTACAAATTTTTTAAGTGTGAAAAACTTTTTTTATAGTTTTGCCTTCAACATTGGAACTAATTGAACTAACTTTTTTTGTGTTCAACTTATATCTGCTAGTTCCTTTGCACATTTTAAGAAATTTCAAAATCTCGTTATTGGTTGCGAAGATTTTTGGCAGGTTCTTTGATTTAATTCCATTTTTTCACTTTATTTAAGGCCAGTTTTGTATGTAACTAATAATACTTTAAGATTTTAAAAAAGCTTTCGTACTATTTGTGCCAAGTTCCTCTTGCAAATGTTATAACTTAATATATTTTAAAATATCAATATTTTAAATATCAATAACTTATAGCTTTCTGCCTAAGATATGTATTTTACATGAAAATAGTGCAAAACTCTCAATTTCTGGTTATTCGGAGTTTGGTAAAAGGATTATTTCTAGGCAGTGAAATATAGCATGTTTTAATGATTTATACTTTTGTTTTTTTAGCTCATCGTGCAAACTGCGGAATCGCACATTTCGAAATTTTCTGATTTTCAGGCTCAGCAGAGAATACCAAAATTTGTCAAATTTTAAAATTTACTATTTTCTGAAATTTGGCAAAATAATATTCCATGATTTCATAATTTTGGAATAATAATTTCTATTCATTGTTATATAATTGTGACTAAGCTTTTGACAAAGCCTTTCATTGTTAAAATTACAGTTATTATGCTGATTTCTTTCATATATTCAACATAAAAACAATTATTTATATCGGAAAGGCATTAATGATCAATATATACACTATATGTTTGAAAAATCAGAAAGCCCGACATTTTGGGCTTTTGAATTGTCAATTAAAATTTATCTAAAGCCTAATTAAAATGAATACCCTTATTATACCTATGATAGTTTCCAAGAAGGCAAGGGCACTGGGTACTTTTAGTATTTAATACATAAAATTCAGCGGTTTTTTCCAAGTTTTGCTAAAGAGTCAAAATTTGGTTTTTCCACTGCTTCAGTATCGTATCACTATTGATATAAACGTATATATTATATGCTTTTCTCTAAATTTTATTCCATTTGAACCATTCCCCCCAACCATGAGCTTTGGGAAAATGGTTCTCCCATGAATTGCAAACAAGCCTCATCTATTACTTTTGCGTTTTACATTTTTGCTAATCTTTTCGGAAAGATATTTCTAGTAGTCTGTATGCTGATAAATCCTAATTTAACATCTCATCCAAATGTTTTTTGAAGATTAGTTTGGTAATGATATATTTATCAATATAAAATACTTTGCAACTAAATTTTTTAAGCATAATTTATAGTCTTTTATGGGATTCCCCTTTGAACACACATCAATATAACATCCTTAGATTTCACTATGACTACTGGAAATGATATCTACCAAAATGTGGCATCTGTATATCCCAATGATTTTAATAAATACGTCTTCATTCATAATTTTAAAATTTGTAAGAAAATATTTTGAATTAAGAAAACAGAAATTTAAAATTACAATCGCCAGTGCTGCCTAACTGGGTGTTGCTGCTACATTGAAAAATAACCTCTTACAAATACAGAGACATTTGTAGGGAGGCATACAAAGTATTATTCCTGGTTTTCTCATTATTTGTGAATATTTAAAAAATTAACTTAGTTTTTTATTTATTTAGCAATTGATCTCTTGATAACAAATTAAATGCATTACTCGGTATTATTATCCAAAATTCAGTTTTTCTATTAGCGACATCTATAACTAATCCTAACCTAGAAAACCCGAAAATTTATGAAATTGACTACGATAGCATTTTGTGGAATACACTTTATAACAGAAAAACATTATTTTAGTTGGTCGCGACCTCAATCTAGATAAACTATGAAATTAGGGTCTAGTTGAAGTTTGACAGTCAAGTTGGATAGTGCATGACACTCTTAAGAATATATTGGGAGCTTGCATATAAGTGTCCTTAGATATACACCTCAGACAGTTTAATTGATTGCGTAATTTGTTACACAAAAGGAATATTCTTAAATAAATCTCAAAATATATACATTTGCATAGCCCTTCTACACTTATCACAAAAATTTAGTTGGTTATTAAAAACATTAAATTTTGCACGTAAGTATTGTCATGTTAGTGAATACAAGACGAAAGCATAATATATTATCAACGCTATATCAAGCACAATTCCATGCGGCTTCAATTTTATTTAAGCATAAATATGGCCGAGAATCAATATCTTTTCTTGATAATTACTTAAAACTAAGTCCACGATCACATATATTTATTTGCAGCATTTCCTACCCTTGTTTTTATCGAGCAGCCTCTAATATTTGCAGTAATTTAGACAATGAGATTAAAGTAGAAAAAATTAAAAAGAGCGCTTTTACACCGACAAAATACAATTGCAGACACAAACATGCTAAACACAATGACCGATTTCTTACACTGAGCTCACCACATACATAAACACACACATACACATTTGCTATTATTATTATTTTATATTATGCATGTATATTTAGTTTTTAGTTCTAAAATTGTAACTTTTTGACCAAAAAATATTGCTTTATTATTGCTATTATTATTATATTACAAAATATATTCTTTTTGTATATTTTCAATCTGAAGCAGCCAGTGTAATCGTAGCCAGGGGTGTATTTAGGGGGGCTTACGCCTGCCCCCACCTTTTAGGGCAGGCCAATTTCAACTCTTTCTCATAAGATCTGATCGATATACTGATGAACAGTCTTTTTGTTTGACATATATTTCTATTTATATCAGTATTTCTCCAAGTATTTACAAAATTTTCTGGACTTTTTACTAATGTTAAATTCACCCTTACAACAAACAACATTAGATGTCCAAAATAGATATTTCATTTTAAGTAAAATATATTATTAAGAGGCCTTTTGTTTTGTTCTATATAAAATTTCATATAAATATTAGTTGATTATATATAATTCATACACAATTTTGATTCAGTTGAGTTGAATTTCCAGTAATAGTTGTACACCTCGTGCCCCGTGGTAATTGCCTCTTTGCCCTCCTTGTGCCGATACTGTAGATCAAGACTATACAACACAATTTTAAAAATTGAAAATTCTCTGAGTATTATTAAATTATCATAATACAAAGCGGGTGTATAAAAATTTGGCTATGCATAAAAGTTAATGCAATGCGATCGCTGTAGGAATACTTTCAGTTTTATAAAGTTGGAAATAATTAAAAATCGGGAGAACAAAATCTCTGAAAATGCAAAGCGTGAGGAAAGTATATATGTTCCAATTTAATTAGAAAACTAAAACTGTATAGATTCTCATAAATATACAGGATGATCGAAAACTCTCGAACCAGGCAGACCCTTATTTAGCCACGGCTTATTATTTTAATGATAAAGAATTGAGAGCTGTTAAAATACTTTACAGTTTATATATTTAATATGTTCAAAATTTGCACCTTCTGCTTCAACACATTAAGTCCGAAATTATCGATTCAGTAAATCCTCATTTCCATCAATCTTTTGACAGGCCTCCATGATATGATCAACGTCCCGCATTTTTACGGGATACAGCAAATTCTTGACATATCTCCTTTGGAAAAAATCTAGTGGATTAAGATCGGGAAATTGAGGGGTCCCGTCACTCACGAACAACATTGGCGTAGTGAGGAGGAGCTCCATCTTGCATAAACCACGTAGGATAACCATCACGAAGAGAGTTGATCTGCGGTAAGAGAACGTGATTTTTCCAGATGCCACATCAGACCATGATGTTCGCTGCTGTGTTCTCTTTAAGACTCCGAATTGAATATTTCTGCAACTCGCCGATGCGTCATCCTTCACGAGCAGATAGAAAAATCAGTTCGGCACGATGCGTAGTAGTCAACTTTAGGGTCAGCATCAAGAAACGCAATGAACGAAACAGAAGTGGTGTGACTAAATAATGTAGGCCAAAGCAGTGAACAGCCAATAGTCACGCTCACATGTATTAGTAATTAATCGCACGCAGCCAAGATAGTATATAAAAACCGCTACTTAATTAATCCGCTAGTTGCGGGATTTTTCGCCCACCCTGTGCTTTTATATCTGCCAATTTTTTAAAAATATATAATTATTTTTTATGACTTTCTAGTCTAGTGTTCTTAAATACATGTATATATCGCGTGTTACAGCATATTACCGCGTGTTCGAATTTGATTAATTATTCAAAGTTATCGGTCTATATCTTGTGCTCCACATGCACCTTATTCTGTATCTCGCCTATTCTGTATGTATAGTAAAAAGCCAAAATAATTTAAGAAGTTTCAGCGCAATCACAATTATAGAACATGTTCATCAAGTAATGTAATGAACATTTTAATAAATCTAAATTTATTGCGCAAAATTTTTGACATTTTTCCGATTAATAGAAATTGGTCATCTATTTGCACATACAAAGTTTTGGGTATATATCCTTATTCGTTCGTGCGCTATTTTGTACACCCTTGTATCAACTAGGGTTAATAAGCCAACTATATTACTAATGCACATGAAGTTTAAAGCTAATATATTTGAAATTTTGCAGACTAATAGAAGTCGACGTGGCATATACATGTTCAAAATTTCAGATTTCTAGTTTGATTTGTTCAGGAGTATTGCATAAACATCGTATCTAGTTTGGCTCATTAACTAATAAAGTATTTGCTAGTGATACCCTAGACGCCGCAAAAAGTTTTTATCCGTTTTAATTGAAATTTAGCATGACACTAGAAACCAATCGTTGTGTAGTATGTGTAGTTTCAAACTTTTAGCGTTACCCGTTCTTAAAAAACTTAAAGAAATAATTGTTGCTACACATGTAGTAAACGCTCTTGTGTAGTAGATGTTTTTTTATTGTCTTACCACCACCAGGACGGCGTGTTTCAAAATAGACTAAAACACATGACTAAGACTAGTAAATATACACGCCTACAAAGGCTGTTAAAAAATAGTTCACACCTTTTTGAGATTATAAAAATTTATATATATATGTTTACCTCTTTGATTTAAAATACTTATTACCTTGTGGTTATAATTCCTAAACAAATTAGTTTTGGCAAATGTTATGAGTGATGATAGTTCGTCGGATGGTGATAGTATTCTAGTTATAACCCGAGGGCCTTCTAACGATGACGATAGTTCAGATGAATACAGCTCTCAGGAAGAGTTTGTTCCTAAGCGCAAAAAAACTGCTCGTCAATTAGACACACCTCCAGAAGTTAATACTAATTCTGGTAAGAATATTTTGTTGAGTGCAATATACTTAGAGGTAGCCTTTACATGGACATCTCTTGATACGCATCTTTTAATGAAACTGCGAGTGTTTTTGATGTTTACCCAATCTAAAATTAAAGAATGTTTTTTATGTACGTCATTCATTATTTTGATTGTATTTAAAAACTGCCATTTGCCCATAGTTATTATATAAAATTTCATGTATCCAAATAATTTTGCTATGGAAGATGCAAACACCTTACGTTTGACAGGAAACCGTTTGAAATTTCTAAGGCATTTAGCGGGAATCGCACTTTTTCCCCAAAATGCCTATTTTTGGCCATTGCTCCTGCAGTATTCACTCGAACTTAAATACATTTACTATCGGGGTCTGTATGTATATATATATATATATCGGACTTTATCTCGATTTTGATCCCAGCTGGAAACTGTCAAGAAACTTCTCAATTAAACAATTTCATGGTTTTCATGTATAGCACCTTTGCTGCCCAAGTCTGATATTGTAAAACTTAGTCGAAACTGCATTTGAGTGAAAATTTATCACACTTGTAGAAAAGGTACTAACTTTTACCACACGTACTATTCATGACATTTTGTCGTATAATAATATATGCAAGTTCTTTCATCCTGATGGATTTGAGATGTCTCAGTACTCAGGAAGTTCCCTCTTATATTTAAAAGCATCATTAGTGCATTGCACTTATTCGTTTTTATGGTTTGCGAATGTATTAAGACAAATATATGCTTAAGGTTGTTAAAAAACGTATCTTAATCTAATCTCAACTGTGTGTTTGATGCGCAGCATGTTGATGACCAGGTTTGAGCACGAAATCGAGAAACTTAATTTATTATTCGCATGAAACAACTTTTTGCTAAATGTAACTGGGTCGACTACCATTCACCAATCTTATGGTCATTTATTTTATGCACTTTGAAAGTAATCGGTAATGCTTTTGTTTTTTATCAAATATTTCTTTTATTGCGTTGTACTTGTTCTTCTCTAATTTGCTCAAATATGTCATTGATGAATATTCAAGCTATAGCAAATCAATTTTGCACATTTCATTTAGATGAAGGAGACAACAATTGTTCAATATGTCTGGATGATTTTGTAAATTACGGAAAACATCGTCCAGCGTCTCTTTTGTGTGGACACATATTTGGTCATTGTTGCATAGAGAGATGGTTGACTCATAATAAACGAAAAGTTTGCCCAACGTGTAATAAAAAAGCTAAGGTAATTTTTTAAACGAACTTTGTCACTCACATTATATAAATAATCACTGGCAAATAATATGTCTTTTACAATAACAAAAAAATTAAAGGTGATAGACTATATAGAAAGGTTGGAAAAATGTGGACAAAATTGTCAGTGCATTCCATCCCTTAAACAGTTTAGTTTGCGGGAGAGTTGCAGATGTGAAACCACAACGGTTGTAGGCATGGTTGAACCTCAGTAATAAAAAAGAAGTGTTTAAAATGCAATACCGTTGGTTTTAAACAAAGTCTTTAAAATTTATTTTCCATGCGTGATTTGTCGACTCGTTGTCAAAATTAGTTCAATAATCCTATATTTGTTGTTAATTGCTCTATTGATTAATCGAGCCGTTCATATTGATGCTCTTCAGATATGGATATGTGAAAATTTTTGTTTGTAAACGTACGCAGGTCATTATATATTGTTATAAAATGTGGACAATTACGTTCACGTTTACCTTCCTAGAAATTTTGACTTAGAATTCACAGGGTGTTGATTTTACATTTTTTTTAGTTTTATTGTTTTAAGTTGTCGCTTATATCACGGGAATACGCAGTAGCTTACCAATTTTTGATGTTAAGAAAGTATATTTCTTTTCTTCATAAATAACAATTTTTCAGAAATAAGAGTGGAGTTGATGGGCAATTTCGATATCCAGAAACGCAGCACACATTCATTTGTCATATATATTGTCAATATTTTTTAATAGATGTCTCCAAAGATTTCAAAAGCTTCATAGATCTATTTAGTTGCGGGATATCCGCATAATTTACACTCGAAATTTAAAAGTTTTGGATACTGCAGAGCGGGATCGTGCATTGGAAGAACTTGAAACTGTTCGAAAAGAAAACCAAGCTTTGGAAAATGCTCAAAAACAACTGAGACTGAGTCACAGTATGGCCTTAGAAGAGATTAAGCGTCTTCGAGAGGAGGTAAATAGCTTGATTTATTTCTGAAAAAAAATCTCTTTTCGAATATTTTACTATTCTGTCTTTTTTGTTTTTTCACAAAATAGGTTTCTTTTATATTCATTTATTCTATATGATTCGTGAAATATTTTGGATCATTTTTTTAATAATTGCAATTATTGTAGTTTTGAGTTTATAGTTTTTTTGTACTAGTTGCTTGTAGCAATAAATTGTTTTAAATCTTATTATTCATTTAATATTTTTACTTCAAATTATACATATATATATATATATATATATATATATATATATATATATATATATATATGCTGCAATGTTTTACTATGATTGCTTTTTAAAACTTATCAGTGGCGTACGGGCATTATTGCGCCCGGGGCTTGATTTACCCTATATTTAGTTCATTTTAAATTTTCTGGATTATTTGACAATGCGTAACAACTAAAATTTGTTTGAAAAATTAAATTTTCTTGATTTATAACTGGTGAAAGAATCAATTAGTTTATCAAAATCAATTTCAATATTCTTTTCAATTGAAATAATGGCCAAATTTCTTAGGCGATCCTGCCCCATTGTTCAGAGTTGGAAAGTTTTTATCAATTTTAATTTTGAAAAGCTCCTTTCACAAGAGGCATATGAAATCCGCAATTGTTAATAATATTCGCATAATTACAACGATGTTAGGAAAGCTTTCTTGAAGCCGCCATTTTACAATCCATTGAAGTATGTCATATACACTCATTGTTTTCGTTAACATTATTTTTTTATAAATTAGAATCTGACATCTGATGCGTTCATATTCAACTTTGATTTCTTCAAAGTTCACCTCATTATACTTCACGCATATACGTTCAAGCTGAGATTGCACATATTCTTCTTGCTCTCCATTTAATACATTTGATATATTTAAAAAGGCGTAAATGTCATTGAATTGACTATACCGTGTTGTTATCTCGCTGTGAAGTCGATCAATTGCTTCTAAATGCTCCATTCGTAATTCATCAACAAAACTCATTGTAGTATCATTTATTTCATCATGAAATTCTCAGTTGAGATCCGATAACTTCAACATATTTCCCGAGTCATTTCTTTAGCATCGTTGACTAAGCGGTCGCGGTTTGTGCTGGGGTATTGAAGATTTTTGAATTTCATAACACACTGATGAAAAACGAGTCATTTGTGTTGCATGTAAAGTTGGGTATTATTGATCTCACCTAGAATGGGTTGCCAGAAGAATAAAAACGAGAAAAAAGTATCATGATGGAATTGATCAAGGAATCTGCTTCTCCTTTGGGTTTCAAGAGTTTCATTATTTGAATCACGTAAAGTTTCCAATGCGTCTAAAATTTTAGTGGAGAAGTCAAGTCTTTCACTCCACTTAGTTTCGACACTGCGTTTTAAGTTAATTGGTACATACTTTTTCCAAGTCTTTCATCTGTGAGTTGACCCGGAAAAGAAACAAAAAACAACCTGCATGGTACAAAAAATGTTATAGAATTACAACCGACACTTGTTGAATAAACACCTGCTAAATTATATGAATTATTTTGCAGGGAACAAATACTGCATTTTCGTTCATATCCAATATGCGTTTCTGAACATCACTGATATGCCCAGCCATACTTGCAGCGTTGTCATAAGCCTGACCATAGCAGTTTCTTATGTCAAGATCATCTTTAGTCAATTTGTCTGTTATTATATTTTTCTACAATGTGGACAAAACGAATTACTTGAGACATTTGATCGCGGTGTGACAGATCTGGAGTGCTATCAAAAATAATAGCATAGTACTTTGCAATATTGATAATTGCATTTCGTATACTATCACCAATTAAATTTATCAATTCGTTTTGAATTTGAGTGACGAGTAAGTTGCGGAGAAACCTTTTTTCTTTTTGCCTTTTGTAAATGTTCATTTGCAATTGGATTATATTTTGCTAAAAACTTAAATAATTCTAGAACATTTCCACAGTTGTCATCTGATTGAATGTTCTCAGAGTGTCCGCGTAATAAAAGACTGTTTTGACAAAAATAAAATACAATCCAGAATTCGTATCAATATTTCTCTCCATTTTTTTATTTTAGCCTTGTCAATTTCTTTGCCGATTATTTCACTTGTTTGTGATCGCGTTTCAAATTCTTTCCAGATTTGAAATGATTCTAAATGGTCTGAGCTTTTTTCATGGTTATTATACGAGGATTTAACTTTTTCCATTTACAAAATCCATTGTATGAACTTTTACATTTAGTATTCTGAAATAACAAACAGGGGAAACAAAACACGGCATTTTTTTATCGGGGAATAAATTAACCAGGTTCTCAAATTTTTCACCATTATTTAGAAATATATAAAATCAATCTTTTGAAAATGACCTACCCTCTTCATTTCTTGCAAAAATTGCAGTTTTGTTTTAAAGTTGATCAGTCCCGTTTCTTACTAAATCAGTTTTAATTCTTTCTATGTTTTCAGGCCAGTAAGCAAGATTTTCAAAAAATTTATTCACACATTCTTCATTAAAATTTTGTTGAGAAATAACCAAATCTTCACAGTTATTCAAATATTCAGATTTATCAAGTGGCTTCAAAAAAGTTGCACCATCTGTAGAACTTGCTGAATGAGAAACTGGTGAGATATTTTGAGAGGGAGTAGGTTCAGAAGTTGGATTCTTCGCTGGATTAATAAGCTTAGTTTCGGAGTGTGAATCTAAAGAGGCAACATTCTCATTTGCTTTTGAATTATTCTTGGAAGCACGTTTCTCAAATTTGAATCTTGATAGGAAGGTAATGAGAGTTCTGAGAACGAATTTGTTTATACTTCCAGAAAGCTTAGAAATATTCTCCTGCTCAATTTTGCGGCGTTTTCTTTCTTGAACTCGGATTCTTTTCGTTTAAGTAGCATGCTCTAAAAATGAAGAAAATTTTTAAATTTTGAAACGACTTACAATATAGAAAATACTTCTATTACCCTTATTAACTTTCACTTGTATATAATCAGAGCTACAGTGAATGAGTGCAAACAACAATAACACAATATATCGAGATAATAATAATAAGGTACATTTAATGAGCGAATCATAGACACACATTGTTTATAAAATGTAGTGAATTTAATGCACTGCTGAATATACAAAGAGAAAAGGAGAAATGGTATTGTAACTTGCTTCTCAAAATATATAACAAACATAATAAATGAAATACATATACAGTGCCGGTCAGCAAGTTTGCACACCAAGGAAAATGAGCATTTATTTTACATTTAATGTAATTAACAATCAACGAACGCAAATCTTTGCTTTTAACGGAATAATAACAAGAAACATACAACAATAAACACCAGTTAGTAAATATACAATCGATAAAACACTACATTCTGTCAATAATGAGTGTTACCACCCTTGGATTTTATGACTGCCTCAATAGAAGACGGCATGCTTTCTACCAGTTTCTTGCAAACATCTTGTATATCATTATCGTGGTACCAGATTCTAAGGAAGGTACTGATGATACCCTGTTTGGTAGTGACATTGTTGTTTCCAATCCGAGCTTTCACAATCGCCCACATGTTTTCGATTGGATTGAGATCCGGCGACTGTGGCGGCCACACCATTGTGGTAATGTCCAAATCAATCAGAGCAGCTTTTGACTTCTTACTTACATGGCATGTAGCGTTATCCTTTTGTATGATGCCATCTCCTTGCGGATACCATTCGTGCAACTGAGGAATTATGCGGCTGTGAATGATTTTCTCGATGTATTCATCTGTATTGAGATGCCCTTCGACCACATGGACGCGGCCAGGACCGTTCCATGAAAAACACGCCCAAATCATTACTTTAGTGGGAAATTTAACAGTAAGTTTGTAATGATCTTCTGTTAAGGAATGACCATCAATTACTCGCACAAACTTTGTAGAGCAGGTATTCATGTGTATCATCGTCTCGTCAGTCCATATCACCCTCTTCCATTGGTCAAGGTTCCATGAGCGATGTTCAATTGCCCACTGTAGCTTGCGTTCCTTATGACTTTCCGTTAAAAGAGGCTTTGGCACAGGCTTTCTTGTTTTAAATCCCGCCTCATTTAATGCACGACGCATCGTCATATCACTTACGTCTCCGACAGCTCCACATAATTGAGTCTTGATGTCATGTGCTGTGGCTTTAGGACTTGCTAACTCCAGATTCGGAATGTGTCGAATGTCACGATCGTTGAAGATCTTGTTGTGACCGCCACAATTTTCATATCTAGAGTAATCACCAGTCTCGTGATATCTCTGTAGCACCCTTACCACAGTTGATCGCGAAACACCAACAATATCAGCAATTTCTTGGTGATTCTTCGTAGTATTGTCGGCCGGAGTGACAATTTGAAGGCGTTGCTTTTCACGTTGATCCATAACAAAATATTGATCTGTACGGATTGATATCGATTAGTAATGTCACGTTGTTGTGGTGTGAATGAATAATTTACGAGAAAGCACATTCAACTGGATATTTGTGTGATTTTCTTATTACTATGCAAAAATGTTGTTGTTTGACAGGGGTGTGCAAACTTTGACCGGCACTGTACAGTAGGAGCATTAGGCCAGACAATGATGTGACGCTACTGCTTTATGATTCATTGCTTGGTTTGCACATACAGCTAGGATCGAACTTCAAACTTATAGATTGTTAACTCTGCTTGTAATTTGTCCAAATCAGGTTATCATTGCAAAGTTTTTGTTCTCAAAAATTTTCAAAGATATTAAGAGTTAGACATTTTCAAATTTTTCAGTAGTTTTATTTCTTTGCATTTAATATCTTTAAAAACTTTATGCAGCTACTAATATTTTTGAAAGATCATTTAATCAAATATCGAAATTCTAGTCGCTTAGGACAACGTTTATGCAACTATCATGATATCCCTACATCTAACAGTGGCGGAGCGTGGGCCACATTGCCTAGTGTGCGGTGCAGAGTTGCTAGTGGCTCGGTTTGGTTTCATCATTATATTTATATGAAAATACGTCAATTCTGAACCGAAAGTTTTAAAATTTACAATGGAAGTCTCTGCAGTCATTGCTTGAACTTGAAGTCATCCCTATATTATTAAATGTATAATTTTTTAAATACTCTACACCAACGTAAAATATGATTCAAATGAATAATTCTTAAAATCAGATATTAAGAAAATATTTGAAATGGATGCGCGAAATATTAAAACATCAGACATGACCAGTATGTGATCAGACCAATTTTTCAATTTCAACCAAGATCAGGAGTCATTTGCAGAAATAGATGATCAACCAGAGATGGATAATCAGATTCAACATTTTAAGATCCGATCCAGATCTGAAACTTCAAGATCCGGATCTGATCCGAACTTTTAAAAAATTTAAGTTTTCAATCCGAAACGGATCCGAATTTAAATTTAAAACAAATATTTGTTTATGCAAATAGAAAATTTTAAGTGCTTCAACACTATCTTGGCATAAAAAAATGGACATATACTTACGAAATAGTGAATGCAAATCAACTTATTTGTAAGCTTTGTAATAATCTAGTTCCTAAAATTGTCATAAACTATAATCATAATATATTAATAGAGTTTAAATAGTTGAGTTTCTTGTAGTATTACCTCCCGTATTAATGTTTTATGTCAAAATTCAAAAATAACCACTTTGCAAAGTCATTATGAATTGAAGTTGTTTCAAACAAGATAAATTTACTTCAAAATTGCAGCTAAGGCGATGAAAACAAGAATAGCACAAATAATGGCAAATTAAAGAACAACCACAAAATTTGTTGCAAGACATTAAAAAAATTGTTGTAGAGTGTATTAAAATCCGTGATAGAACAATTAATTTTTCAAACAAAATTTAAGATTTTACTGAAATTGGATACTAAATTGGATCAAAAATTTTGAATTATATAGCAGCAAGATTAAATAAATTAACACCCTATTAATAGTATGCCGACAGTTCCAAAAACATTTTTGTATTAGTGATTTAATAATGACAAATCTTCTGAATACTAAGTTGATCTTGGCATTGCAAGTTGCTTAGAGTGCATATTTAAATGAGATTGAAGGGTATCCCAAATTATATCAAAATTTTTACATTTTGCAGTGCTTGCAAAAGCTAAGGTACACCGATACTATCTCTGCGACCCACCTAACCATATCAGGCATTAAGGCGGACTAAGAAACTATGTTTCTTGTTGGCCGTAAACTTTTGTAAGATAATGTCCATATCCCACAGCTTTGGTCTAGCATTGATCTGCCCCTTTGCAGGCTCATAAAAACGTTCAACCAGGCCAGGGCTGCGTGTTGTGCACATGACACACTGTGGGCTTGTCTGGTTTACCGCTAATTACTGCTTCAGCCACTAAAATAGTCTAATAAATTAGAATAAAGCCAACTTCCAACATTTGTTTTAGTTTAAAACCACAGCCAATGTATGTACACGTAGAACTTGCAAAAGTCTCTCTATTTTTATTGGATGTTTCATTGGCGGAAACTAATTGAGAGTGGTGAGACGGTTGATTTCTCACTCGAGGTGCAGTGATCATTAGCGCACGCCTTGAAATGATCTATTTCCATTTCGTGAACCAATCAATAACGTTCGGCTGCAAATGTAGGATGCAATTTCAATGATTACGCTTAATTTCGTAGTGTGCGTTAATATGCTCTATTAATGTCTATTGAAGTGTGGATGTCGCAATACCTAGTTATTGCGACATTCACAATTGAAGTAACTAGACATTTTAATTTATCAGTGACATGATTGCGAAACAAGATAATACATGTACTAGCCAATTAAACCAATGTATAGTTTATGGATCAAAACAATCGAAATGCTTCACTTTTACCAGAATTGTAGTTTAGACACAAGTTTTATAAGAAAGTGCTAAACGCAATGCGTTCTAAAAATTGCAACTCAATTAGAAGTGTTACCTGTAATTAAAAATTCGATTGAGTAAAAATCAGTTTGATGCAGTATTAAATTTACGCAGTTCCCAAATAAGTGATTGAAAAAAACGCTCTAAAATCATAAAAATGCACATAAAGAGAATACGCCTCTGACATCTAACAATTTTAATAAAGTATATTTGTAGTTGGATCGTGTTAGTAATCTTAAGCATCAAGTAGAAACGGAGTTGCCGAGTACTTCCTCAAAACATACACGATTTATATTGGAAAAGTCGCTTCCATTATCTAAGAAGTCCGGCAGCCGAGTGCTTGTATTTGACAACCACTTCCAGTGTCTAATTGCGTCAACTCCTTGCGATTATCTGAATATTGGTGGTTTCGGTGTCAAGAAATATACTGCATCTTCTAATTTCTCTTCAAGGTAGTTACTAGTATATATTTTATTCCATTTTATCATTGCGATAAATTTCTATTTTTTCTTTTATGAATGATCTTCGTATCTTACGCTTCAAATATATATATATATATATATATATACCTCCCTCCATGTATTTTTCCACATAACCATATAAGCTGATTTTTCCACATAAATTCCTGAATTTTTGTAGGACATAGTCTTTTAGTAGTGCCTGCATTCATGCAAAATATTTTAAGGATCGATGAGTTTTTTAGCGAGTAATCGCAAAAACTGTAATTTTCGGCCAAAAACACCAGATCCCTCTATGTAGTATAGAAAATTTTACTGTGTAGCGGATTTTTGAAAAAGTCATACAACCTAGAGGGAGCTAATAGTATATATATATATAATTATAAATTTTATTTATAACTTAAGTTATACCCATGTTTAGTGAAACTGTCAAAATCCACGATGCAATGATTCGATGCATGAAAATGGCATCAAACAATGTTTTGATTTCAGGCGGCATGGATCGAAAACTTTGCATGACAAGTACCAATTCAAATACCATCGTTCAGAAATGGGAATGTCCCGCAGCCATATGGGCGTGTGATGTTTCTCTGGACGATTCTACAAAAATTTTTACTGGTCTTTCTAATGGAACAGTTTTAGTTTATGACATTAGATCTACAAAGGTAATATATTTATGTTTTAGATCATTTTAGACATAACTAATCGTTTCTTGCAGAAATTGTTTCAGCAAAGACTGAGATGGTCTTCCCTTTTTGTATAGTCTGGTGTATTTCACTTTTTTCGAGAATAAACAGGCAGTTGTCTAGTACCTAAACAATAATAATATAGCTTGGGAACATATTTGGTTTCCAAAAAATCATTTTGCTTTGCTATTGACTTTGAAACCTTGAATCTCATGCGAAATTGTTTTCATTATTTAGAGGTAATTGCGAGTTTTAGTTTACTTCTGCATCCATTTCCAATACAAGGGGTCATCATCTCTATGAATTTACTTACTTATTCTCTCTACCGTCAAATATTTCATTGGTCATTGTAATTAAAATTTCTCATATAATACAGAAGTAATTGTGGCCTAACTTTTTGGACGAGTGCGAATATTCTCAAAATATTGAACTGTTTTAATTTAGTATGTAACTGCTCTTTAAAACTATATTTTTTCTTTGCATTTGTATAGATATTTTAGGAAGCCGTTGAAACCCTAGAACGCCCTGAATCTCTTTGCCCCATAATTTCTTTGACATATCTTTCTGCCAAGCCTTCCAGCTCATTTTATCCTGCCGGACTCTTGGTTGGGTCTCTTGATGGTGCTTTCTTTTTCGAAAATAGTCAGGGTTCTTGGAAACACCACTCACTGTTATCAGGTTCCTGTACAAATGTCTCAGTTGATTCAACAACGCGATTAATGCTTTCGAGTTTTCGTCCCAGTCGCTCAGTCACAGCTGCTAGACATATTGTGTATTTTTTTTAGTTTTAATTATCTGTTGGCTGGAACCTTAATAATTTATCATTACTAATTAACTACTTAAATATACTATTTATAAAAGTTTATTTCTACTTAATTTACTTGGTTTTTAATTATGAAAATGCAATTTATTGAACTGAATTTCTTCAACTCAAATTTGTGTTTTCTTGCTAGAGGGTAAATTGAAATGTAAATAGTCGTATTGCTGCACCGACATCTTGTGACATATTATTCAATTGTATTTTATCCGTTCATATCGAGTAAATAATTTTGAATAAATTTTGTTTACACGCAATGCTATATAACAATTTCGTACAAATTTGCCAAATCATCTTACCTGAATAAATCGAATCGAGAATTTCTAAAAGGGGAGACCCAATTCTTATCAGAGGCACATTGGCCTAGGTAGTTTTTTCGCCCTCTTAGCATAATGCAATGCTCGCCCGTGCATACATGATAAATAAACCAAAAAGACAGACGGAGATAATAAGAATAACATGAAATACAACTTTTTTGAACTTTATGTCAAACAAAAAGACTGTTCATCAATAGACCGTATAAGAATGAGTTAATATTGGCCTGCCCCAAGAGAGGGGGGGGGGGGGGNCCCCCCCCAAAGACGCCCCTGCTCGCTACAACCAAAATTTCTACGGACAATTCAAAGTTTATACATCATCTCGTACAAATTTGGGGCGAGGTTGTTTGTGAAATCCTTAATAAGGGGTTCATCGCCCGTAAATTGTCCATACCTATAAATCAGAGATGTGATTTGATTGTGTAAAGCAATTACGCAACTTTTCACGCAATTTCAGAAATATATATCAGATCAGGGATTTCAATTTCCTCAAATGGTTAGAAAGGGATGTCACAAACTTGCGTATCCGCAACGACTGATGCCATTTTGCTTTTACAAAATTAAAGAGTATACCTGTGTCTTATAAACACGCTAAAAATTATTCACATAACTGAAACAGGGAAATGTGCAGAAGACAATGCATTTTCTTTTTGTCGCATCCGCAACGAAATTATTACTGAGGCCTTAACACTAGAAGTACCATTACTCTTTGAGATTCATTTTACATGTAGCATTTCAATTAAAAAATTATGTAAAAGAATAAAAAAAATTCTTATGGAAATTCAAATAGATCATCGATATTTTTGGAGGTGTATATACCTGTTTTTGTTTTTAATGAATGCATACACAAGTAATCAAAATTTTAATTAGGAGTTAATTTTGACACATTTGGTACTCCTATCGTATTGAAGATTTTCGAATTTCATCATTTGAACCATGATATTAAATTGCACCGTTGGACAATTCCCTAGCTATTGTTGTAAACCTGTTTTTTGACGTCATGACAAAGTTGAAAGCCTAATGAATCTTTTGCGCAAAATAACCATGGATTGTTTTCAAGAAAGTGCTTGCGTTGCTCCTGTGACCAGCAAGAAGGCCCACGATCATACTGTACTAGGCTAGGCTCGAGTCATCAATATGATGTGTAATACAGTGATATCGTTGACTCTGAAGTGGAAATGAAAACATTAAAACTATTGTATGGTATTTAAATGAAGTCGAACTAATAATATCGAAATTTTAATGTAGGAATAAACATTTTAATGAACAGCCTAAATATCAACTAATGTTAAAATACGTGAATCATTTGTCTTAGAATATTTTTACAATAATTCTTATTTCATCAAAAGATTTCTTAAAAATTAAATAGATAGAAAGTACAATTACATGGTTTCCGCGCTGCCTGAAAATCTGGAACTGCCTTAAATTGCCTGGAAATTCAAAGTTACTGCCTTGAACTGACTTTAGTGCCTGAAACTGCCTAGAAATTCTATTTTTTATTGCGTCCAATTTAGCATCTTGTCTAAATGTATTCATTCTTGCGGTTGCATCTACTCGTCTTGATTTCATGTATGTGTTAATGTTAGTTTCATACATATTTCAATGTGGCTGCATCAACCATTGGCAGTATAGTGATTGAAATTTCAATCGTCTTTGATTTACTTATTGTCTAAAATGTACTAATCCAAAATATACCCAACTTTGTCCTATTAACACAATTTATCTAAATTTGAACTAAAAACTATTTGAACATACAAATCACCAAGCTTTAACATTTTGTTTGCTATTAGGGTTTTAGGAGCTGGTTAGCATTTCATCATTCGTGTAAAATGTAGGGAATTTATGAATAAAATATTTTATATTTTTTTATGAATAATTGGGACAAGATACAATTCATATAGATAGGTGCAGTATTTAGCACTTTTATAATTTAAGTTTTTTTACGTCTGACAATTTTAGTTGGCTTGCAACCAACTGTCACCAAATGCTGCTAACCCAAGCGTATGTCTTTTCTGGATTTCTACTGTACAATTTTATATTATGCCATTATAAATATGTTGTGATAATCTACCTAAATTTCAATAAATCAATGATATCGCTGGACCCATAAATAATGGCAGGGCAAACATTTGAAATTGCATCGTGTTAGGCAAAACTTGGTATCATGAACTATTATATAGACATGTCGACGTGGCTTCTCCTTCATCACTTTCACAGCTAAAATGAGCTTTTTCCAATTCTGTCACAATATGTTGTTTAATTTTGCCTAAATAAGATAGTCAGCCTTACTAGAAAGTACACCTGCACTAGGGATGATACTTTATAGCGTATTTTAGAATTATTTATTTTACATGGTATCATAATATGAGAAATGGTTATTAAAGCAATTTTAAAGTTTAAGAAGTTTTCGAAATCCTTCGATTTGAAGTTTTTCCATTAACATACACCACTAACAAAAACAGCCTGACTATTCCTTGAAAATTTATAATTTATATTGTTTACGTAAAATTAGTGCAAATTTCCTATTTTTTACATTGATTCTAGTCGCTTTATATTGCCAAAATTTTTGTTGTTTATCTTCAAATTTTGCAGAAATTTTTTTAAATCTGTGATTGTTTATTAACAATCAGTTTAAACTGCCATAACTCACGTGCTAAAAAGTTATATTCAAAATCTGAAAACGCCCTAAGTTAGAGAGGCGGCTTTTCTTCATTTACATTTTAAAATCCAACTAAATCGTGACCCTTTGTTTGTGCAGCTTTGTGCGAAATTTTCGTTCCCAACTAGCTGAGCAATTTACTCTAAACTTTGTGTTTAACATGGGTAGTCTATCTAAAAACTAGTCCTTAAAACTCTTGATTTGCCGAGGACTGGGAATGTGAAGATTTTGAAGCCCTTGAAAAAATTGTGCGAAAATATATAAAAATGTTTCGTATCTTTGAAGTCCAACAGAAAATACTTGGAAAATTATGAATTTCTTATATGAACCTGGCTATGCTAGTTGACTCTAAAAGGAAATGTCCAGAACGCAAATTTGTAATTTTGTTTTAGGAAAGTAATTTCATTTAAGGTTTTCAAATGTGTATAATATATATTTCAATAATCATTTAATGAAGGTTGTAATTTATTTAAAAGGCACTGGTTAAAAATTGATTCCAAATTGTATTCTAACAAAAGCCTCATATATTGTGAATATTACATAGACGTTGTACAATAATAACAGCTATTTCATTTTGACCTAGAAATCTACAGTATTTTTAATATCATTTCCACATATTTTTATTTGTATTGAGATCTAATACAAAATTGCAAATTCAATTTTGAACGTGGTTGTGAATTTTTTACAATGTATCAAAAAGGGTATAATCTCTCATTTATAGAAGGAAAATGTTTTTCCATGATGCTATGCAAATATAAGGTTACAGAAAAGACTACCCCTACCTGCACATACGAGTCATTCAGTATGATATTCAGTGTTCATTCTAGGCCACAAAATTTGGGGGTGACTTGTCCCACATCAGGACCAACTATATATACGGCCATGAAATGCGCAGCACTCAAGTGAAAAAATGAGGCCGATCGTTTATTAGTAATTCGGCTTCTGCACATATAAAAATAACTTTGTATATTCATTTTATGCTTAAATATTAATAATTTAAAAAACATTTAGTTAAATTAATGCATATTTAAAGAAAAACAAGTACAATTAACTATTTTACTAGTACAACTTTGGTTTTTTTACTGCATCATTAATCTTTTTTGCATGATCATTAAAAAAGTATTAACACAAACTTTAACAAATAAATGCAGTAAATGATTATTGTGGGCACCACAAAAAATTTCACAAACATTAAAATTTGAAATGACAGCCTCTGATGCAAACTCTCTCAAGTTTATTGTATTCTTTATGAGAATATTCACATTTGTTGCTAAAAATGAAAATGACTGTTCCACAAGAACAATTGAGTGCATTGAAGGGTAAAGTAAACCTCCTCTATCAAGTTGGTCCTGCCCACATCCAGCCAAAACAGTGAGATATTTATAAAATGTAAAGGTAATTTACCGTTAGTTTATCTTGCTACAAGAAAAATAAAGAAAAATCTTTTCATTCCACTTTAGACAAGTTCTGCAGCTTAGAAACAAAAATAAACATCTTGTGAACATTGTTTCTAAAAAAGAGTTTTCGTGACCTTTTATTTTTCCAATGGTCGTAAGCAGGGGCGGATCTAGAAATTTCTGATGGGGGTACTTACGCTCTTAAATTCGATTTTTGCATAAATTTTTAATTAAATTCTGATTCATCACGCATTTCGTTACACGTTATAATAACCATTTTTAAGACCTTTATGATGTCTTAGTTTGAACACATTACTATTGAGTTTGAGTTTAGAAATACAGTTAATTTAACTAATGTAGTTTATTATATACTTACTGTAAATAGAAATAGGTCGTGGAATCTATCAAACAAATTTAAATCTATACATGCTAGACTCAAAGTGAATAAATTTTATGTCATAAAGCAACATTATTTCAAAAAAGTCTCTTTTATAGCAGAAACAGCAAAGGATACAAAAAAAGTTAAATGCACTTAATAACAAAGGGCAATCGGTGTGAACTTCTAGCATATGAACCAATAATGTCTTCAACATTAACTTGAAAGCTTTTGTTCATATACATGAGTGCCAGGCTTGATAAGCGATCTTCTGACATTGTTGCGCGTAGATAGTTTTTAATCAAATTCATTGTGCTAAAGCTACGCTCTGCTGTGCATGTAGACACTGACAGTGTTGCGCATATTTCAAGATGATGCGAATGCTAGGCAAGTGCATTGGAACAAAATATAGAGCTTCGATTTTTACAGCATTCCCTTGTAATAAGCTTCCCACATCTCGCTTTCAGCAATAAATTCTACTTCACAGCATCCCAATAATTCGGCATACATTGCGTATACATCTTTTGGCACTTCTTTGAACTACTTAGAAGACAAATTTTCAGGAATTAATGCAGATATACGCATTGCAACCAGTTGATGATGTGAAATTTTCGCAAAAATGTCATCCTAAAAAATACGGACGTCACCATTATTATTTGAAAATAATATTGCATCTTTGCGATAATGGCTTAATTTTTCTCTCACACACTGCACATATTTAACAGTATCATAGCAGTCCACATTTGTGCATTGTAGAAATTCAGACAAAATGTTAGTTCTAGCCATTATTTGCATAGAGCAAACAAGTGCAACTAAAAATTTAGGCAGAAGCAAATTTAAATGGGAATTTGCCTCTTGTCTCAAATTTCCATTATTGTGACAGAGTAGGTGCTCTAGGGTTCGAACTATGGTTTCAAAATTGTCATGAAATACAATAAGTGAGTTGTGACGCTGAATAAAACTTGTTGTGCATAAGGTTTGAAGCGATCTGCAGCCAGCCGGGCCCTTGTCCAAAAATAATTGTCGCCTTGCAGTAGATAAGTTAATGAAGTTGATCAATGCAGCCATGGTTGAAAACTTATCGCAAATGGTATCAACTTGAGAGGCAGAATTAAGCACCAAATTAAGTGTATGACTTGAGCAATGAACATAAATTGCGTGAGGGGCAGCAACTTGTATTTTATGCTAAACACAATTTACATGACCAGACATTGTGGCAGTACCGTCATAACCCTGGCCAATCAAAAAGAATTTTGACAGCTTACATTCTTTAAGAAGATTAAGGATCTCAGTAGTAAGTATTTTTGCTTATAGATCCTTGACATGCACAAAAGAAATAAAATTTTCCAAGATCTTGTGCTGCTTCTTATCTTTATCCTCCTTAACATAGCGAATTCAAAACGAAAGTTGTTTCTTATTACCAAGATCTGTAGTTTCGTCAACCAATATGGAATAAATACTTAATATCTTTAAGTAGAATTTTGAGCATTTGCTCACCGATTATGCGTACTAATTTATTTTGTACTGTTTTCGAGATGTAGGTGGCATTTCGTTTGCTTTGAGATAAATAACTTTCAAGGACTTTATCTCCAGCGTCAATTCGAAACTGAAGGAGAGCTCGAAAATTGCCTTCTTTTGCAACTATGCTCTCATCATGTGACATAAACCCTCATCGCGTTGACCTCTTAAATGAAGTCTATTTCTTCCACAAAACAACAGTGTTTTAATTATGGGTATACGGCGTTTCCTATTGTCTGCCACAAGCCTACCTCTGTTTGAATCAAGCAAATTTGCTATATCCTTATACGTTCTAAAAAACTATTTTCATCAATTACAGATCGAGAATGATAATGTGCTCTTTTGTGATTGTAAAGTTCCATCAAATCCAGTTAATTTTTTTATAGATCTTTAGTGGCTTGTTAACCAACCATCCTAATTGGATTTGCTTTCCAAGATGATTCCTTACAGAGTTAGGAGCAAGCAAACCACATGGTATGCAGATAACATCGGCAAAACTAGGAGAATATTTAAAGCAATCATACTTTCCATTCAAGTGATTGATATTCAGGTACCTCTTCTGTTTTGCATCCTGTGTGAAGGGAAAGGTAAAACTACTAGGAGACATCAAATGATTATTAATAAGATTTAGCTTATCATCATCATTAAGCAAAACTTTCAGATCATGAGAGCGTTTATTGTTATCAAATATGCCAATATCTACTGATTCAGAGTTTTTTATAAGCTGTGAACCACTAGGGGATTCTCTTGGCTTCAATTGAAGAACTGTTAGTAATGGGTTCAGGATCGGACTGACAAACACGAAAAAATGATGTTATGAAGCATTGAAGCTTAGATTTTAGGCGCACTCATGACTAAAACAAAAATAAATTATAGTATTGAACTGAAATCTTTTGAAAAAGTGAATTAGTTTGACACGTAATTATGCTTGTCAATTCTAAAAAACCTTGTTACTTGTTATATCGATGTATATCAAATATATTAGATTCGATAGCAGTAGTGGCTTCAAACCCAATTTTTGCCAATTTACAGTTTTCAGCTCGATTTTAACCCAATTTATTTAATTAAGTCTGGAATGCAATTAAAATGAAAACAGGTTTTTTGATAAAAAGTTTTGCAATCATTAAGTCAAACCAGGGATTACAAGATTAATCGTATAGTCAAACACCTCATGCGAAACACATTCTTCTCATTGTGTATTACGTTTCTTTTTTTTTACACAATTAAGCTCATTTTCTTCTCAAAGTCTAAAAGTACAATACAAAAATTTAACCCATCCCCAACCAAACCGACCCGAATTGCCAATCAAACTCAAATCCGAATCTTCCATCTCTTAACTAACATTGTTACACTTTAATAACTCAATCAAAATACATTATTCACCAAAACATGACCCTACCATGCAGCAGCTATTAAAATCTCTAAAAAATTGTTTAATTGATATCATCATAAAGATCAAGTAAATAAAAGCTATAAATGTTAAATATATTAGCCAATCACAGGTAAACCATTTACTTGTTGGGATCCTTTTGTGCTGAAATGCTTGAGAGTGAAACATATTCCTACGCAATTCATAGCCTGAATTATGATGCATAACATATTATTATTGTTAAATTGAATGTTGCTTGTAATATGGCGGCAACTGATATAAAGTCTTCTAATTCTATAACTCTCTTCTTAATAACTATGTAACAATTTCAGTTATAACTGAATATGATTGGCACAATATAAGCACCACACTTTGCGTCCTCATAGGGACTAAAGTCTCACAGTCCCCCCTCCCCTTAAATCCTTCACTGTCAGGCTTGCTCAATATCTTATCGTCGATAATATCTTTTACAAAAAAGCTAAAAATAGATTACTTCGATAATGGTTTCCTTCAAGATAGGTTATCTAGATAATCTAGATTATCTTGATAAATAGTATATATCTGTAGAATATTGTAATTTAAATGTATTTTTCGCCAAATATAAATTTTACAAATCCAACACAATGTAAGTGAAAAACAACAAGCATTACTCTTTGTTAACTCTTAGCAACAACGTTAACATTCCAAAGTTCACTAACTTTCAGAAAAAGAGTTTCTTCAAGAGTAGTTGGCGATCTTTTTCAGTTTAAATCAATGATGCCGCACTAAACCGTCTTTCAACAATATTGCTTTTTGGAACCATATGCTTTGCCTAATACTCCGAAGTCTGTAAGTCTTCTGAAAATCGCGGCTTTTTAAGAGCTCTTTGTGCAAGTGTAGTTGCTTGAACTTCTGCATCAATTTTATCAAATTCCGGAACTTTCCTTAATATTAGGGATTTCACACTGAGTTTTTCTTCAGGTAATAAATTGTCTCCTTTATGGTTAGCTTGTAGTTTTGCTACGGCATTTTCGAAGTTAGAACTGTGTACTATTTCTGCATTAGCTGATAAATAATACGCCATTGACCGGTACTCCTGAATTGTAGTATCAAAGAAACTGCACAAATCTGACAATGTGCAGGAATTTTTCTGTAATTCTAAAGTAACTGACTCTAGATCACTCATTTTTTGGACAAATATTTTACTGCATTATGCTCTAATTGTGAGAGCATGAATACAGCCAAATCGTTATCTTCGACATCCAGACATTCGTACAGCTCCAAATACCTCTCAACCATACTGTAGACAGACGTCCACCGGGTAGTATTTCTGATAATTGGCCTCAGATGAGTTTTTTCGCGTAATTTTGCAGCATTTTTTAGAGTACTGAGCCGTTTCATTAAATTATTAAGTTTTTCCAAGATATGATGTTCTTCTAATTCTTTATTGACAACGAGGTTAAATCTGTGGCTTGCACAGCCCACCAGAGGTACGCCAATAAGATCTGCAATACGTTTGTTAACCGAACAGTTATCAGCAACCAAGGATTGCACGCACTTAATATCTGCCTAATACAGTTCAAGAATTGTTTGCAAAAAATCCACATGATTTTCAGCGGTTAAGGAAGTTTTGTACTGTAGGGGTGAAAAGGCTAAAAGTGGAAAATGCGTAGCATTTTCAGTAGAATATGCAGCAAAAACCCCTATATAATGTGTAAACTTCTGCGTCCAACCATCAATGATAATTCCAAAACGGAGCGGCAGTGATTCCATTAGCTTTTTTACAACAGATTTTGTCAGCAAGTTGATATATTTTGCTAAAGTGTTTCGCGATATTGGGTTTAGATTTGTGTACAGTGCGTGCCAGCAAGTTTGCATAATTAAAAAAATGTATATTTGTTGTATTTTTTGAGACTAAGACTTTAAGCCAACACAAAATATATTTCAAACGATCAAACATGTTCACAAACACCAGGAAATGTAATACTGGGGGTTTTCACATCAATACTTCGCGTTCCCACCCTTTGCAGCAAGCAATGCCTCAACTCGCGAAGCATGGAAATGACCAAATTTTGGCGCATTTTTTTAATTTCTTCGTACTTGAACCAAACGTTGAGAAATGAATCAATGATTTCGCACTACTCCCATCAACCAGAGACGGCGTTTTATCATACTCCAAAGATTTTCAATAGGGTTCATGTCAGGTGATGCTGGTGGCCAATTTAGCATTCGAATGTTCCTTGAGGCAATATGGGTTTTTGTGCGTTGACTGACGTGGCAGTGTGCATTATCTTGCTGAAAGGCCTTCGCCGTCCAGAAACCACTCCCTCATCTGCTGAACAACCCGTCCATCGATGATCTTCGTAATATAACTCTCACTGTTGGGGTTTCCTTCCACGACATGAGCACGACCAGTATCCTGGTAAGAAAAGCATGCCCATATCATAACCGAGATGTGGGTGATTCATGGTGAAGTGGCAATGCTCCGTCTCTAAGGGCCGACCATTCAACAGCCTGACAAAATTTGGACACTCACCTCCAACGTTAATCATCGTTTCGTCGCTGAAGAGCACTTTTTTCAAATCATCGATTGTCCACTCCTGGTGATCAAGGGCCCACTGGTTCCTTTTTTCCTGTTATGCCTTTGTCAGCAGTGGGCATTTTCGTGGTTTAATTGCATGGCAGCCAGCTTGATTCAGCCCCGTTGGACTGTTCGCACACTGATATGATGGCCTGAAGCACCCATCAACGTTTTCACTTATCGGGCCGAAGACTTTGGCGACTTTACTGAAATATCACGCATATGACGGAGATCGCGGTCAGTAATCTTACTGTTTGAGCCACCATAATGTTCATAATGAAGGTCAACATTCCCTTTTTGGTACTGCTTGATGATTCTGGACACACTGGATTGATTTAGGCCCACAATTGTTGAAATCTCCAACTGTGTCTTCGTCGTATGCTTGAAAAGCGTCAAAACTTCCACTCTTTTGCGCTCTCTTTCGTTCATGGTGTAATTCAAAATGGCGGCGTATTACGGGCAAAAAATCAATTATAGTAATGATTATGCAATTACAAACGAGTCTTAGTCGAGAATAACTGCCTATCTTGCAGGTACATACATGTTATGTGCCTTTTCTTTGAAGTTTAGAGAAAAAATGCAATTATGCAAACTTGCTGGCACGCACTTTACTTACGTACCCTTTCTTTCTCACAAAAAGGAAACTCACGATTTTCCATTATTATCCAATCAAACCAAGAAAAGATATAATATGCTTTCTTATTAACAAAAAAGGTTAGGGTGCCTTGCGATTTTGCTTTCAAAAGTTTGGATTTATAATCAGGATGTGCTGTGAATACCTGATTTATGAGATTTTAATATCCTGAACCCTTGGGCCGATTTCGCTCTACTTTACAAATGCATCTGAATCGTTTGCCTTTATCATCTTATGAAAGTAGAAATAAACTATTTCTTTATTTGTAATGTTCACTTACTAAAACACAATCTTGCTGACTACGATAAAGCTAAGATTGATATATTACTATTATAATTCCTTTTAATCAGAAGGGTCACATAGAAGAACAATTATTTCAAAAAACCACTAAATGCGTAAATTTAACGCAGCAAATGGTTAAGATTATGCAAAAGCGAAGTCAATAAAATATTTTCCTGCTTGTGACTTTGATCTTGATTTCATCTAAGAATTTCTTCAAGGCTACTTTTATTATATAAAATTAGTCAGCTCAATTTAAAATGCAATAAAAAATCTTTTATAGAGTATGTACATGAGCTTAAATACATTAATTACTACATGTCTCACCTAACTGTATGCAACCATTGTTAAGGCTCACTAAGAAACTGTGTTTCTCGTTGGCCGGAAGCATTAAAAAACTAATGTCCATTTTTCCCAGCTTTTGTCTAGTATTGATGAGCCTCCTTTGCAATAGCAGGCTCATAAATGCGTTCAACCAGGGCTGCGTGTTGTGCACATGACACAGTGTGAGCTTGTCTGGTTTACTGCTACTAACTGTTTCAGCCGCTAAAATAGTCTAAAATTTTACCCACTCTCAAGTTTCTTATGTGAATGTAATATAGTAAACTGCTAGCAACAAAGCAAAATGTTATAATGACGTTGATTTGGCCGGTATATTTACGCCATTAATGGTTAATTGTCGTGTCGAATAAGTTGTAAACCATAACATTCACTGGTTGGGATTACTTTTGTGGTAACATGTTTCCCGCTAAATTGCAATTCTCATTTGAAAGAAATGCATGTATATGTTCATTATTGTTATGAGCTTATGAAATGTTTGCTTGTGCTATCATAGTAAAACGTCAGCTATAGCAAAAATAAAATATTATGCTAAAAGATTATCGAGTCGATAATCATTGATTATCTACTGTATAAGATAGGTTATCGAGATAATCTTATCGAAGATAATCTTTTGTCAGATTATCTTTTGAACAAGTCTGGCCACTGGTCGTAAGATAAACCATTAGAACAAGTGACGTTATTTTATTTCCACTGCAGCAACTAATAGGCGGCGCTCAGTGCAAATTAAGTTGAATATGCTGCCGTGGTTTAAAGCACGGAACAAGTGTAAGTCTCCCGCCACGTTCTATCATCCGCCGTAGTGATCCACAGTTAGTATTGCGCGGCCTAGAATGAACACTGGATATTTCAAAACATCTTTCTCTTCCAACATATCAAGCATGTTAACAATTTTGCAGTTTTCGGTTAAAAAATCGCTTTATTTCACAATATGCAGGGTGCATTTAAGGAAATGATACAATTTATATTAGAATATTTCCGAATTTGGCATTTTGTGGGTTTCAAAATATTACAAAGCGATCATTTTAGCTTCATATAAGTAGAATTTTTGTTTTTTTATTCATATTAATGAAATGGCAGCAAACAAAATTAATATCATCACCCATTATAATATTTGTTCTGAAAATTTCAATCTTTTTCGAATACCACATATAAAAAATGAAATATAAAATTCTATTTCTATTTTAACCGCAATACTTGTCTTTCATATCAAATATAAATCAGTCATGCAATCTTCGAACTTTTGTAGACTGCGTCTTGATTCCATTTTTAATGCTTATAATAGGTGTACGTATTGTCGTGTTTGCCTTTACAACTCATGCAAATCATCATGCACTACATGCTTTAATAAAGAATTTTGACTGTTTATTAATTTGCAAGCCTGAATAAGGGAATAAATCAATTTATCTTGATAAAATTAGCTATGACAGCATTTTTATAATTTTTATCAAAAATTTTTAAAAGAATCTGCTAAAAATCATGATGAGGATCACGCGTTTGTTACTATAATAATTTTTTCAATTTCGGAAATTAGCGCAGTCCAGTGATTACCCATTTTAATTAAAGTTATTCGTGTTAGCAATTAACAATATCTCCTGGATGCTAGTGCGCGTTGTTTTAGATTATAAAAAAGACAAAAAGCCTTATTCTTATATACAAATTTAATTTTCGCTATAAAACCGATTAATTGATTTTTTGAAAATCACAACAATTAGTTATGAAAAATATATTAAATAAAATGTTATTAACCCTTTCTTGTATTCCGGTTACATATGTTGCCAGTGTTTAGGCCTATAAATCTCCCAAACACGTTCATCTGTACTGGTTATATCATTCTGGACACAAACGTTACCATTTCTAGTATTGTATGACCCTCAGAGGGCATGTATTTTTTCAATTTTATGGTTCTAGCTTGAAATAAAAAGTTCTATGCTAGAAAGAGTGAAATAAATTGCATATCGCTTGTTAGGAGTAAAAAAATTTCATGTTTTTGCTTCTCCTAACCATATTATCTAACTCCTGTATAACTTTCTAAATAAAACTTATATCTCTATGACCCAGAATCAGTAATTCCAAAATATCGTATTTGAGCAAATGATCAGTAATGAACCCAAACTCTGAACCTTAAGCCAGTTTTTTCTGATTTCATGTTTTGTCTTTTACGATATTTTTGCTCTGAGACAGACACTAAACAATAAATAGTGATGGAAAACAACCCTTGAGACTCCCTTAGGCTCAGACGTCACCTTTTTGTATACTTTTATAAATCGGAATATTGAAATTACCAATTGCTACAGATAACTAAAAATTTCCAAATATTGAACAACCACAAATGTAAAATTGCAATTCTCTTTATAAGAAACTGTACTCATAATATAGCAATTGTGTTTGAATCTCTCTCTTAACTAGCGTAGTATCAGTCTAAAAATGCATAGAAACATTTTGAGATATCAAGTTTTCAAAAATTATTAAATGCTGAAAAATATGAAGTTATTTTATCACATCTATTACATTTAGTAAGAATATAAAATTCTACTTTTTGGAAAATAGTTACAATTGTTAGACATTAATGAGGACATCTATGTATCAGGTTAGAGCAATTGTCCCAACAGTTTTTGCAATTTATATATATATATATATATATATATATATATATATAACTCGAAACCCCTTTCCTAACCCAAAACAACCCTAAGCACAACCCACATTTTAAGATAAATTCTAGACTAACCCTAATCTTACCCCAAACCATAAATCGAACATTATACGATGTTCTTCATCATGACAGAGGCGACTCAATGGAAACATTCATTTTATATTATGTGAAAGGATGTGAAGGGAAAAGGCGCTGTGTTGATTGAATAAACATTGTCAAATTTTATAATGGCTTTGTAAACAAACAAAGGCCGCGGGGTTGAACCATTAGTTAGCATATTAATAGTAGTATATTATAATTATTTTATAATTCATATTAAAACTTACTGATAATAATAATGAATCTTCATATTCCTTCTACATAATGGTTGGAGTATGGTTTGGGTTAGGACTAAGGTACAGGTTAACTTGGGTTAGGGTTTCAGTACCCCCTCCCCACCAGAAATGTCTAAAGCCGCCCCAGTCCATGAGTCCCCTTCCCCTTTGTTATACCAGGCTCATAAATACATTATGCCTTAGCTGTGTGTGGCGCACATGACACTGTAAACTTGTCTGATTTACTGCTGCTAGCTGTTTAGTATCTAAATTAGTCTAAAATTATGCTCCACTCCCAACTTTTTAACTTAGTTTTAATATGGACTGCTAGGAGCAAAGCAAACTTATAATGTTGATTTGGCGGAAAATGAATGATTATAATGGTAAATTCTAAATAAAATTAGTGGTAAACCGTAATCATTAACTTCTTGTGATTCATTTCACCCTTAAATGATCGAATATGGAAATAGATTATTGTGCTCGGACATTGCGATTAGGCCGTGATCCAGGGGTCAGATTTTTAGTGAAACATTAGTGAATGAATAACAGTTTTACTGTTATTGTAACGAACAAAAAAGTATTTTTCAAGATTTTTTTAGTGTTTTCCCAGAAAAGCAGTTTTGATTTGTAGAAAACTTCCAAACACTGAAAACAGTCTTTCAATATCACAAGTCGTTATTGAACAAAATTGATGTATCAGGGGCGGCAACAAGTTTTTCTCGTAGTTTTCCCAGGCCAGTGTTCTTCTTAATCAGCAACTTCCATTTTCTCCAGCAAATATCGGCGGCAGGCGAAACTAGTTTGAGGTTTTCCAGAGGTTCATTAAGTGTATCCAAAATTTTCAACGACTCTTGAACATTTAATGATAACCCCTATAATTTTGTTTGGGTTTCGGGAATGATGTTTACACTTCGAATATCAGCAAATTCACGAAATACAGGGGTCGACAAAATTATAGAACATTTGTTTTTTCTTACTCAATTACAACTTTGGAACCTTTTTAACCGTATGTTAAGAAATAAATGAAGACGCAATTTTCCAATATGAATCACATTATGTTTCACAAACGACAAACACATTTTGAATACATTAGTGTCAATATTTTGTTGGATAACCCTTTGCTCGTATTGTCTGTTCTATTCTTCGGGGCATACTGTCAACTAAATTGTTGCAATATTCTTGGGTGATGTCAAACCACCATGTCTGCTGTATGGCATCTTTGAATTCCTGCATATTTGAAAAGTTGTAAGCGTTCAAACGATCTTTCATATAGTTCCATAAATTTTCAATGGGATTCAAGTCTGGAGAATTCCCAGGCCACTCCAGAACTTGAATCCCATTGTCTGTGATCCACTTTGTCACTAATTTAGCTTTGAGATACGGAGCATTATCGTGTTGAAAAGTTTCAGTCTGAGAAATATTCATAAATGTCACCAATTTCTCACGCAATATTTCAAGATAACTGGCTCCATTCATTCGGTGGTTTATTGGAAGAAATGTTAGAGCACCACGTTGAGAGTATGAAAAACATCCCCACACCATGATCGAAGGAGGATGTTTTGTTGTTTTAATTGTAAAACGAGGATTACAATATGAACTTCCAACTGGACGACGAACAAATCCAGGATTAGGTTTACGTCACTAAACATCACCTTTCTCCACATTTCAACTGTCCAATGACGATATCTTTGACAAAAATCTAACCTTTTCTTCAGCATAACTTTAGTTAGCAGGGGCTTCTTAGCAGGCTTTCTCACTGGGCAACGAAATTTCTCATGAAGGCGACGTTCTATTGTTAGAATAGGTAAATTAGGAATTCCACCATGAAGATTTCTTTTAATCTGACTTGCACTGATAAATGGATCTTTCACAGCTTCACGGCCAATTACACCATCATCACGATCGGATGTCTTTTTTGGACGGCCTGTATGTTTGCCTGCGGCTGCATCCCCAGTTACGTTGAAACGCTTTAATATCTTTGTAACTGTTGGACGAGATACACCAACAGCTTCAGCTATTTCTTTGTGAGTTTTATTCGTGCTGGTGGCCAATATTGTAATTTGTGATCTCTTCAATTTGCTCACTTCTCTCCTTTTGTTAGGCATTTTGTAACGCACTATGCTTTCAAAGAAACTATAAATAAACCCGAATTTAGCTTGCAAGATAATAAATAGGTAAATGAAATGACAATTTATGATCGAAATATGATTAATCAATCATTTCAGCCAATCAGAATATACCTATCACGCAATAAGTGTATGCATTCAGAAATTTAATGAATAATTTAATTGAAATAACAATGTTCTATAATTCTGTCGACCCCTGTATATTATATTTGTTTTCAGTAAGACCACCAAATCTGATATCTGGGCATTAAGGCCGTGATCGAATTCAATTATAAAATTTTTGAAGTCGGTCCAGTTATCAAAAACCCAAAATACCCAGTCGAGTACCCCACCGAGTAAGACAAGTGGTAGGGTATTTTGGTTTTCCGGAATCCAGCCACTGTTTTTTCAGACTTGCTTGCTTAAAACATGTTTTCACCAAATTAACAGTCTTGTTGACGTCTTTGTACTTGACAGACAGCTCAGCGGAAAGTCTTACAACGTTATAGGCAGTGCAAACAATATGCACCAAATGAGGTCAAATTATTGATTTTAAGGAACCGGCGACTTGATGTTGTATGCGGCTCTATTCGATAACAAGATACAAATTTTTCCATACGTGATGTCTTCATCACAAATTCTGTTGAGCGCTTTCAAAACCTGATGCCGAACAATTGCGACATAGGCATTTTCGTCGATACCCAATTTTGTTAAACAAAGCAGATACCGTTTGTTGGCTTGTTAAGGACATAAAACACCAGCAATTACTGCAAAATTTTCTTCATCATGTGTACTCACCTCGTCATCTTGAATATAAATATCCTTATTTTTCAAAGTATTTTAATCATCCGATTTCATTTTGTCGTAAGTGCTAAGTATATAATTTTTGCTCAACCATGATTCGCTTGGGACACTTTGACCAAAACCTTCCTCTAGGACATTTGTAAGCCATTTCTTGTTAAAGCGTTAAACGGTAACCCAGCTGATAACCACTCGGTAATTAACCTCTACCAGTAATCCGATGTACTGTTATTTGGCGTGTTAAATAACTGAGCTTGAGCCATTTTTTTAGCATTTTGGATGTGTGGAGACGATTCAATATGCTGTGGTGCATGCTTTTTCTGCGTCACAGAAAATGTCGAAGAACATTTGTCGCAAAACACTATCTGTTCCCTGCACAGTAAGACAGGCATGTTTTCGAACATACTTATCACATGCGGCACTTTTGAGGCGCTTTGCAGCAGATAACATAGTTAATGTAAATGAACAGGAACTGGTGTGTCAATATAGCAGCCTTTGTTAATGTTTACTCGTCTACTCAACAGTCAAATTATCTGAAAATACAGTCTGTTCCATAAGTTACAACGACTTCTATAAAAAGAAAACAAGGTAAAGAAAATATATATTTCAAAACTTTATTGTAACGATTACGTAATTTCTAACAATTTTTCTAAGGAACATATAAAAAATTAATCATAAGGATCAACTTGAAGGCCTCCTAGTTCAATACACAATCGCATTCGTCTGAACCTTCTGTCATTGATTTTTCGGAGAGTTTCAACTGGAAATCCCATAAATTCGTCTTGAATAACGCCTTTCAGGTCTTCTTTGTTTTGTGCTTTTCTTGCTACGATTCTAGGCTTTAGCAGACCCCATAACGCGTTATCACAGGGCGAGAGGTCAGGACTACGTGCTGGCCAAGAAATCGGTTCAAATTTGCCAACCCATCGATCCTGAAAGGTATCTTTTAAAAAATTACGAGTTGCTATAGCGGTATGTGCTGGAGCACCATCTTTTTGGAAATGTGATGATAATAATATCTGTCTTGCTTGAAGAGCAGGAATAAATTCATCTCTTAACATCTGACATAGACATAGAATTATCATTAATAAAAAGTCGTAACTTTTGGGACATACTGTACATGATTTTGGTAGCAATTTAGTGAATAGTGAACACTATCTCCATTTAGTTAATTTCAGTGAAAAAAACTAGGCTTTAAATACAGTAAAATGGCGTTTTCTTAACTTAAAACACAAAATAGAATCAGGTTCAGGTATTTAGTGAATTACCTATGGTTCATTAAAAGTCCTGGCCTTGGCGTGATCTTTGTTATTTTCGCATTTGACTCAATCCATGTAAACTTGAAAATAGAAATGTGGCCTGATCATTTATACACATAAATTTAAAGCTTTAAGAATAGCATCACTAACATGTTATGATTATAACCAATTTTGCTCATGTTATATTGTTTTAAAGAGGGCACTCTAAAGTAAAAGTGCAATTACTTTTATTTTCTGTGGAGATAATGTGGCCTGTAATTATGCTAAATTTTGTTATTGTAGGGTTGTCGTATTTCCGAATTTAGGATTAAAGTACTTAACAGATAATTTAATTTTTCTATTTCTTTTTGGTTAACTAGTGCTTTAATTGATTGTCTCCTTGTTCTAAATTCACGTTGCTTAATTTAAACTCTGATCAACGATGGAAAATTGTAAATACAATGCAGGTATTTACTCATTTTGTATAAATACCTTGGACAAGTTGTAATTCGAGCAGAAAATTTATTAGCTTAGCTTAATGCTAGTGTTATCTTCCCTTACAGTAATACAATGCATTGTCAATGCATTAAAATCAACATACTGTTGAAATAGCAAAATGCATGGCTAATACAATATTTGCCTTAAAGAAATATCAAACGCACCATGCATTGTCAAATGCATTAAAAAACATACAATAATGTGTTGATATTCATATGGTAGACATTCATTGACTGGACATACGATACTGTTATAATACCAATGCGTTATACATTTATTTATATGACAATTAAATATTGCATGTAAATACTTGTATTAGGCATGCAGTAACATTTAAAATTTCATCATGTTAAACATTTGATGGCTGGATGTCCGCAATTCGAAGGATTTGAAATTCATTATCCATAGAATAATATTTTAACATGTAATTAACAAATGCTGTAATTCAAATCATATAATCAGTAAAGCTTGAAAATGTAGTAAACTTACTAAAAATTGTTAGTACAGGAAATCAATTAAATGTAGTATACATACTTTCCAAGTGTAAATATGCAAAAAACTTTAAGATACATTTTCAAGATAATTTACTTAAAAATAACTACAATGAAAATACGCATTGTAAGAAAACCTCAAAAAGCTAAATTTAACCAAATCGAAAAATGAGCAGTTTATTTGAAAATTGGAATGGATGTTGAATATTATCAAGTAGTAAGTATAAACAAAATTAAAAACAAAGTGTTACCTATTGCTGAAATAGGTGGTAATGATAATGGTTGCAAGTTGTTTTGTACTAGAGTGAGGTTCTAAACATAAGTATTAGCAAACAAATACTCACCTGATAACGGCCAGAATTTCAACTTTTAGGTGTAGAAATGAAGCCTATAATGAATCAATTCAAAAAAATAATAAAATGTAATTATATTAGTATGTAATACTGCATAATATCATTCAACATCCTCCACTAAAAATAAGAAAATTGTATGATAATTCTTAATAGATTAATCAAATGCAGTTTAACACAGCTTTATATATATATATATATATATATATACAGTCTACGACAGCAAGTTGGACTCACGACCATAATTTTTGTAATTTTTAAGAAATAGATTTTATTTGCAAAGTATATTACTACAATATTATCACAAACTTTATATAAGTAAATACACATGGTTTAACAATTAGAAACAGTTTGAAGCCTAATAACGGGTCTGCCAACCATTTGCAGCGATGACAGCTTCAATTCTGTCAGGCATTGAGCCCACCAAGTTTTGGCACATTTGTTGGATTTCATCATCCCTATTCCATACATGAATAAATCCCTTGATGAGGTCGTTCTTTGTTTTTGGTTCCAAGACCTTAACTCTTCTTTTCACAATGCTCCACAAGTTTTCGATAGGGTTAATTTCGGGGGAACACGCAGGCCATGGAAGAACTTGAATGTGCTGTCGAGCGAAATGTTGCATAACGACTTTGCTCTTGTGACAAGGCGCGTTGTCCTGCATAAATATGCCCTCCCCATTTGGATACCACTCTTGCAATTGATGGATGAGTCTGCCATCTAAGATCTTCTCAATGTAAGCGGCCGAATTCATGTTGCCTTCCACAACAGACGCTCGCCCAGTCCCGTGATAGGAGAAGCAAGCCCAAAATTGAACTTGTGTTGGATGCTTGCGAGAAAGATTGTAATGGGATGGTGTCAAAGGCTCCACACCGATCACCCTGACGTAAAGGGGACAGTTGTCTTGAATACGAATTATCGTTTCATCCGAGAAGATGACATTTCTCCATTCCTCTGTTGTCCAGTTACGATGGGACCTTGCCCATTCCAGGCGCTTGGCTGCATGATCCTCGGACAAAAAGGGGCGCCTGTACGGCTTGACTGCCTTGATATTTAACCTTACCAGTGCTCGTTGCATAGTTCTGACACTGCAATCACCAGAGCGGCCCAAATGCCTTTGAATTTCAGCAGCATCGGCTCTAGGATTTTTCTTAGAAAGAGTTTTGATGCGGCGTAAATCTCTGTCATTGAAGTGCTTATTGTGGCCATCACAATTTCCGTAATTGGTAAGGTGTGTTGCTCGTTCTTTGAAGTCTTTGATCACCTTAGCCACCATGGACTGACTGACTTGTAAATCATCAGCAATTTCACGTTGTGATTTGCTGGTGTGTTCAAATAAAGTCACAATTTTCAATCTAAGATCGTTCTTGGAATCAGCCATTTTCAACGACAAATGGAACGTGAATGCAAGTTAAACGTTGGGTATTTTCAAATTCTATTTCTATTAATCTAAATAGCATACCAGCAAGTTAATCAATAATTTGAATTTGAAATTGCAAATCACAGAATGTTAGCTTAACGTAATAACGTATAAATAGATATCTAAGTCGATCGATGGAAATTACGTTCATACTTGTTCTATTTTGGGCGTGAGTCCAACTTGCTGTCGTCGACTGTATATATATATATATATAAGGGTGTGCACTTTTTTCTAACTTTGAAAGTTTATTGTGTAGAAGGATGAGTTTTTGTGTAAAAACAAAGGAAGTCTATGTCAGCGGTGTCAGTTTTAGAAAAAAACTCTCCCCAAACCACTTTACATTCTTCAATTTTCGTCAAAACCATCACATTTCTAACTTTTTACTGCTATTCATAGGAAATTTAAGAATCGAATTGCCATTAACTTTGAAGATGCATTCTACAATATATCATCTGTTGATAAATGCTGGGTCGGACTTTCCAAAAAACCGCTCTATATCCAGCTATCTAGAAGACGCGTTTTCTAAAATCAAATTATTGCCAAGAAATGAAAAATGCATACTTACGAGAGTTTCTAAACAATAAACGCTCTTCATTGTGCACATTACTGATTGCAGCATTAACCCTTGAAATTTGTATCGGCTTCCCATGATGCACGGCAAAGTCAATAGCAAAAGCTAAAGAACATACTAAAATATTGAAATAAACTTTCTTTGCTGTACCTTTTATAGCACTTACGCCATCGGAAAACAGTGCTTGGCATGCACTCTCTAGAGGTTGACCTTTTGATGGCTTACCATTGATGCTGCATTGTTGAAGTACTAAACAAAGAATAAAGTGAGATCAATTAGGGCAAACTAAATGAATAGCATTCGGGTAAACATTTAAAAATTACTTTTAAAAATCCAATATGTAGCACGACGAGCAGCGGCACTTGGTGTCAGCTTTTCATTGTGAAAAATGGAAAAAAATTCGTTGCCCTGAATAAATTCAGCAAAATCTTTATGAAGTCGCTGAGTCTAGAACACATATTTACAGTTTCATAAATGATCACGCAATCAGGGTGCAAAATGACAAATACATTTAAATTCACTAAAAACGACACACACACACCTTAGATCCACTTTCAAATTTCAAATGATTGTGAATGGGGGAAACTCCAAAGTTTCCCTTTGTGATACTGCTGAAGGCGAATGCATTGCATTAACTAATATGCGAAATTTTTCAAGAGTTGCCGCTAAAATATTCAGTGGAAAAAAATTAGTTCGTCCTCATAAGTATGAGCATTTGTAATTGGTCGACCATGACTGGATGTAGGACCTACTGCCTCATCCGCAGTAGATATTTCATCTGACATGGAGTTACACTTTGACTGCAAATAATTATAATCAGCTAAAACTATTATTATTAAAGAAATATAATTGAAAATTAAAATTAATCGCAATCACTTCAGTCACGGCAAACCCTCCATATTTTGCATTAGGTACTTTGATGCGAGCTTCTATACGGCAGTCTGAGGGCATCTCATTTTGAAATGCTTGTTTGCGTGAAGTATCACGTAATTTGTTGAAGGAAATGTCTTCAAATTCGATAAATCCAGTTTCAGAAGCAAACTTGCACAGCGCAAACATGGTAACCCTAAAGCAAATATCAGAATCATCATATGAATTAGCAAAAAGTTGAAACTGAAGAGAATGTATATTAAAAATTAAAATTTATACTGATTAAATGGAACTTTTATAATTTCAATGGCTGAACATTGTGATAAATTTTATAAATATATAACTAGGGCCTGTTTTTTTAGGTAAAAAAATTGGTTTTTTTAGGTAAGCTGTACAGTTAATTTAGGTAAAACAGCAATAAAACGTTGAAATTACATAAACGTAGAGAAAAATGTCAAGCTTTTCAAAAACATTAATTTGAAAATATCTTTGTTGAAGTACGACATAAGGTGAATTCGTACGTTGTCAAATGTTAACGTCTCTCTTTCTTTTGTCAGCAAATGTTTAAATTTAGTAAAACTTCTTTCCACGTCCACTGACGTTATTGGAGCAAATTTAAAACACGCCATTTCTGCTGGGGTAAACTGCTTGGCCAGGATTTCTGTCGGTAATAAATCGTTGAACCCAGAAGTACACTTAGCAATACTGTGCAAATTTGTGAAGCCCGGTTTTTTGTCGATAATTACATGCATTTTCAGAAGTATTTTGTCATGCAAATTTGGAGCGCTTCGAACTTCCTCAAGAGCCGAAATAACAAGCTGTGAACTTTCCAGTAAATTCATACCATGCGATTCAAGTTTAACTATTGTTATTCTCAATCGCGAAAAGTTTGATTTTATATACGCGAGGTCCAGTTGAAGTTGAGAATTGTTTTGAAAAATGGTTTTCACATACTTTGCAATGTTCGTGGCAAATTGGCAATGTAATACCTTGATTGTAATATAATGTTCTGCATAATACTCAGCGGCATTTAGCCATGTACCCCACCGTGTTATAATGGGCTCAGGAGGTAAGGGCAAGTTCGTATGGTTAGTTAAGGCAGACCTTTGTTGTGGTGATTTGACAAAAATCTTTTTGATTTGGGATATTAGCGTGTCGACACATGGGTATGCATTTCGTACTTCTTCACCAAACACGATGAAGCCCATGTTCCACACATGTAACGTGTGTCAACTTTGGATACATAATCTTTAAACCATCCATGCATTTAAACATGTAACTAGCCGCGGCTGATACTGCTAACAAGACTTTATTGTAATTCACGCCTCCCGGCCACAGAAGTTGCAGACTTTCATTTATTGCCTGAGCTACAGTAGTGTGGTTGACAGACTCCAATTGCAACACATTTAGAAGCATTGACTTTGAAGTTGCGTCGTCTTTGAGGGTTCCCACCAAAAAATTAAAAACGTAACGTTGCTTAGAATCAGTGGTTTCATCGTCAACAAAGTAAATGTAGTTGTTCCCAATTGCTGCGCGTAGTTTCTGCAAATCCTGCTGATAAAGCGTATCGAAACAACTTTTGCTTAAATAGGATAGATTCATTGGCGACTGACCTGTACACTTTTTCATAAATTCCACCCAAGCTGCGTTGTTGATTTTCAGCAGAAGTATGTTGCACTTCAAAAATGTTTCAACCATGTCAGTATTAAAGTCTCTTCATTTCTGGCTGTGCGATGCCGAATTAGCAAAGGATGTACTCACTGTTTGTTGTCGCGCAGAGTTGTTTGATGATAATGCTCTCTGATGGTTAACTTCTTCAGCATGTTGATCGAGATGACTTTTCTGTTGAGCAAGAAATGGTTTATCTCCAACACAAACTTTACACATGGCCGTTTGATTGCCAACCACTTCAAAGCAAGTGTACCCTGACCGACGGATAAGACACGCCACACTGCTTTTGGTCTTGCCCATCATCCAAACTAAAATATAATGCAAAACCAACATTTGGATTTCTTAGAGTAAAAAATAGGCATCTTAATTATAATAATATGAAGGGTGTTCTGAAAGTTCTGGAAACTGTCAATTTCATTAAATTTATTATCATAAAATAAAGGAAAGGATGAATTTTGCAATGAAATTTATTGATCAAACGTCATCGACATCATACTTTTCAATGTATTCTCCCTTGGTAGAGATACATTTTGTCCATTTTTAAAGAAGCTTATGGAGATCATTCGAGAAAACTTCTCGTGGAGTATCCTTCAACCACTGCGTTATCACTGTTTTCCTCAAGATCAGAGAAATGTTTGGCACGTAGAGGTTTCTTCATCACAGAAAATAAGTAATAGTCAGTAAAAGTCGCTTGGCGCCAGATCAGGCGACTAAGGCGGATGAGGAAGTACTGTCCATCCTATCTTTTGGATGGTCTCCATGGTAAGGGTAGCGGTGTGCGGTTTTGCATTGTCTTGTAAAACGGGTTTCAAGCTCAATTTTCCACGATGCTTGTTGTTCAGTGCAACTCGCAGATCGTTTCTTAGAAGATTTGAGTAATACTCACTGTTGATGTTAACACCTTTCTCTAAATAGTTAATAAGGATAATGCCATCACAATCCCAAAACACCTTTTTTTGAGACGGGACTACTTTTGCTTTCAACAGTGGCCGCTCTCCTTTTCAATACCACTGTCTCAATTGTTCTTTTGTTTCAGGCATTTAGAAAGGTAAACACGTCTCATCAACTGTGACAATCCTCAACCAAAAGGATTCGCCCAAATCGTTGCACATAGACAAGAGCTCTTGGCATGCTGCAACTCTCATCTCTTTTTTGGCTGTTGTTAGGAGACGAGGCACCCAACGAGCAGTAAGCTTGCTCATTTGCAGATGAGAATGAATTATTTCATGAACTTGAGTAGTAGCAATTTCTGAAACACTCGCCAACTCACGGATGGTGATGCGTCTATCGTCTTCCAAGATATTTTCCACAGTCTTGATGTTCTCAGTAGTACGAGTTGTTGCTGGCCTCCCAACTCAAGGGTCTTCCTCCAATCTTGATCTTCCGTTTTCAAATCGATTAAGCCACTTGTAAACGGCGGTTTTTTTCAAAGCAGATTCCCTGAAGACATTTGTTAATCGGCGGGTGGTTTCAATTCCAGAGGCACCTTCTTTCCACAGAAAACGTTGAATCAGATAATATTTGCGATTATTTGAATATTTGAAATAACCAATATACGATTCTGATTGGCAGATGAATACAAGCATAGGTTAGGACACTTCGTTTAATGCTCGCTTAAGTGTTTGAGTGAGAAGACACGATTTAAACTTTCCGCGAACTATCAAATCATCAGCAATCTGTTTTCTAATATCAGAAATCTAAAATGACACTTGTTCATTGTTGCAATTACAAGATGGTTTAAAGCATATTAAGCACATTTGGACACAATCAAAAGTAGCTTTAAGAGTAGAAGAAAGCATGTCTTGATAACAAAGCTTTACATTGAAAAAGAATGATGTAACTGCTATTACAGCTTTTTGACTGACCACTGACAATTTCAAAGTGTAAAAAATAGCTTGGCAAATAAAATAAAACTGCAAAACAGAGATATTTGGCGTCAAATTTTAGGTGTTTGGTCACTGTTTCTATCATTCACAGGAATAAAATCTGTTTCACATAAATATCATCATTTTCAGATTCTTCGAAATCCTCAACGCTCTCTGATTCTGAGACAAACGTTTCCTGAGAAATGCCAGTAGTAACCAGTAAGTTACGTCTTTTTCTACTCGAGTACGTTCCGTACGGAACTGACATCGATGCAAAACTGTAATGTACAGTTAATAAATCAAGCATTAAATGAAATTAGCATATTGACTTAATAAGATGCACTGAAATTTCTAATAAACGAAAAACCTAATGCGAAATAGGAGCACATATTGCAGTGATAAAAATGAGCTGTTCAATGCTATGTTGAATAAACTTGTTTATGATAATTTTTTCGTATCTTGTCTGTTATAAATATAAACTAATATAGACATTGATAATTATTTAAACGAAAGATGATAGGGAAAGTGGGATTCAAAGCGAAATCGGGATCCTTAAGAAATTTAAACTAACCATCATAATTATGTGTACTTTGACATCGGAGGTATTTGGTTCAAACTTAGCCATCGCTATTGTTTATTTTGAAGGTGACGCTGCTTATTTATATTAATAAAAGACAAGAAAATTTTGAATTATTGATTAACATCTATAATAATAAGAGTCAAAGCAAATTTATTGCTCAATATATGTATAGGGCTCCGCAAAAAAAACTTCGTTTTTTATATGAACATCAATGATATTGTAATTAATGAAAAAATGTTAGTAACTACAAAACACAATGATAGTGACTATTGAACGTAATTTCCATTAGCATCAATGACTCTTTGCAAATGAAGACGCAAGTTTTCAAGTTCTTTGAGAAGCTTGTTGGTCGTCATGGCATCCATATATTCAGAAACATTTTCGTAAACTTTATTTGAATTCTCAAAGTTATGTCCTCTTCTGAAAACTTCATAGTTTCTAAATAAGAACCTGTCCATCAAATTTGTGTTCTGTGAGTATGGAGGCTGCTTCAGCAAAGATATATGTTGGGCTTCAAACCAATCAGTAACACTTCGAACAACATGAGGTCGTGCGTTGTCTTGTTGAACAACCATATCCCATCAAGGTAGCACGTTTTCCAATTCAGTTGTCATGTTTTATAGGAAATCAAGGTATCTTTGAGAGTTGATTGAAGCTCCCTCATGCAATACCTCAAGGTAGTGCATAGATTTGGAGTAATTTGATGCCAGTATTACCAATACTTTACGATCTGAAATTGTCCTTCTCGCAACAGCAGGTCTATCTTCTGCACTGTCAACCCAGACTCGGTTGTTCTCTTTAGCTGGAATGTCCCTGAAGTAAACCCACTTTTCGTCTATAACAATAATATTTTCTCTTGATCTTCTTCTTGAATATCTTTCTAACATTGTTTGACAGCATTCAACTCTTGTTTCTTTATTTTGTTCTGTTAATTCATGTGGCATTCATTTGCAACATACGGACTTCTTTTGCAGATCTTTGATCAAAATTCAGTTCACAGCATCACAATCAATTCCAGTTAATCGGCTCAAATCACTGCATGATAAATATTGTTTTCTTCAATTAACTCGCGAATCAGTTCAACATTTTCAGGAGAAGTGCTCGTGCGTGGTCTTCCAGACCATGATTTTCTCTTATGTGATACTCTTTCTCCTTCGGAAAATTCGTTGGCAACTTGCTGTATTGGACGAATGCTTATGACATTATCCTCGCCCCAACGCTGAACACACGTATTTGTGCACATGAAAACCCATTTGCTTGCAAAGTGTCAATAAAAACATATAGTTGATCTTGCCTGAAATCTGCTTCAGCCATGAGATCGATGCAAAGACAGAATAATTTGATTGATAATAATAAGACAGAATGGTTTACGTTGAATTTAAATTCAAATTGATGTCTGTGAACTTCAGATTTAAACTCTACTCATAAGTAAATATCTATGACTTAAATAATTGCGAGGAACAAATAAAATAAAATATAAACAAATAATTAACTACAAATGAATATGTACAATATACAATAATATAATCAATGTTTGTGTAGGTGCTCAGTGATCGATGTGTTTCGAATGCATGAAGTGTATTACCGCCACCTAATGTATATTGTTTTATTAGAAGAAATCGTTTCAATTTTTTTCGAAACCTTTTATAGTTTTTTTCTATTTGCGTCATAATCTATATTACTCCACAATTTAGTTGATATGTGATGAAGGCCATTGGGATTTTTATCTAAACAGAAATTTTTGCTATCACTCATTTAATTTAATATAGTCATTAAGGAAAAGGAGAGATTTTTGTAGACATTTGAATTTAAATAAGATAGATAGCATATGGAGATGAATTTGGAAGAACGGAGATAATATTTTATATTTATTATGATATACTCATGCTTCGTCATGCTTTTGTGCAAAGTTTAGAGTTTTTAAACACCAATTGAATGTCTTTGATAGAAGGATACAATGTTTCGAATTTGGGTTAGTTAAAAGAAAGGAACAGTATTGAAAATGAGACAAACAGTAAGCATGCATTAGTTATTTATGATAATTGCTTGATATTATAGGTTGTCCCATAAAAAACTGCGTTTCTTTTGTTTTATAGAAAATTGAAAAAAGCGTTTTAGTTCCGTAATGTTTATAATATATTTGAGTAGAATGAGTAACAAATATTATATTAAGAAATGACAACTGTTATTTAAATATAGTTTCAACAACTTTGTTGAGATCAACAGTCAGTTCCGTCAAAGCCCTACCATGGCCCACTGTAACTACGGCCTTGGCAGTATCAGAATTAAATAATTAAGAGGGGGCCGACTTGATAAAAGGAAAATATTAATATAATGTATAATAAATTAAAAATAATTAAGAAAAATATAGTTAATTTTACATCATAAAACAACAAATAAATAAAATTATGTTCTTCTTGAAGTTGCAGCTTTAAATTTAGAAGCCTTTGAGGATGGGAGTTTACTATTAATATCTTTTTATTTATTGTTGAAAAATATATCTGCACATGTTCGCGCTAATGTGGTTTTCAACATGATATCATCTGAGGAGCAGAGAACGACATCGAGATTGCTTTTAAGAAAATTTGTTGAGAAACTGCATAAATTGTCTGAATTGGCTAGCAACAGCTTTTCTTTATTAGCAATTAGTAATTGGAAGCGTTTCTGTGTGGATTCAAACAAATCATCTGAAACTATTATCAAGCCACCTCTATCCATATCAAAGACATACTTTGAGAAAAAACCAATTCTGGATGCTGATGTTTTAAAGCCAAGCAGTCATCACAATGGGAAGCCAGTAGCAGTGTACGCAGCTTCTCTATGCAGATACATTTCATCAAAGCATAAAATGCAATCAGTTCTGTTTGGAAACTGTATCAAGTAAGGCAGATTCATCGAGACTTTGAGAGCATAGACGCCTAAGTAATCGTTCATTTGGTAAGATCAAATAATTTCTCATAATCGAGTATGAATCTGAGGATGTAAATTTTACAAGCAAGGCAAAGCGTAAAACATTATTATTGAATTTCATCAGAGGAAGAAATCTTATCCAATTTTTTGAAGATTGGGAGTTCATCTGGTATTATAGAATGATCTCAAGGTGGCTTTCTTGATGTTGAGGGCTAAATGCATTTGCTGAAAATTGATTTACATATAATGATGTATGAGTCATCACATCAATAATATTGATCATTACATGGCGCACAAAAATATGTTAATTAATTTCATCATTTATATATATATGAAATACCTCAAATATAATTGGCTGTAGAAAAAGAAAGGTTTGCAATTGGAGAAAACATAACCGCACAAGTGACACTTCCATACCATTGTGTTTACAAGCTATTTATAGTACCTACATATCCATTTTCAAAATTAATGAACAAATAGGTTTTTTAGTAGTACTGCGGTTTACTTAATAAAAGTACAAATTCAATATAAATATACTTTGCTTACCTGCTCACAGTATGAATGTGAAAAAATCGTCGGTACACTGTTTTCACGTAGCTTTCGTAACCCACTTTTCGTGTAATAAAAACAGCCATTGTGAAAATGTTTTTAACAAATAGTCGAATACTTTGTCAAAGTATAATCAGTTCGATAAATTCTTTTTAGCCACTGTGCACGTAGGTATTTGATGGAAATGAATGGAACGAAATATGAGATTCGGCAATATCTGTGTTACTTGCGTAACCAGATCGACAATCAACAGCACAACACTTCTTTCCCATTTGACTTTTCACACACACCTATGCAATGCAACATAAAGCAATGTAGCTGATGAATTCAGTAACAACTCCTATGTAAATAAACGCAGTCGAAATGGTATTGATGCTATAATACCACTTTCCGCATGGTGGCGTCCCTGGCAATGACAATGCTACATGCAACGGAATTAATTCCAGCCCCGTTTATATTAGTTTCTCTGATATTGCCCAGGCAGTCATTACAGTTGACCATGGCCCTACTCATTCAGTGACGAGTGAAATGAGGCATTTGTGCTCATCCAAAAATCTAACAACATCTCTGTCAGCAAAATTACTGGTTCGGAATGATTCTAATCTTCAGGCCAACCTGTTTCTAAGTGAGAGTGTATATCTGTTGCTGAAAAGCCACATATTCTAAGCGTTTCAAGGAAAAAATTACTTTTTCTTTCGTATACTACATCTTAAAATATATTCTGACAAGTTTGGCTGTTCGATTTTGAATTTCAATTTTGAATTATGAATTTTGCATTTCAATTTCAATTTATATGATAACATAGATACCTATCTCTTGCTATATTTCTTTTATATCTATTGCTACAATGATTTTAGCAATAGAATATTTTATATCAAATGTCAATTCATTATCTATCTCCACTCCTAAATAGCTGACTGATTCACTTTGCTTTATTTATCTTTAGTTCTATATCGTTTATTAGATTTCTTTGTGTCTTCGGTGAAAAAAATATAAATTGAGTTTTTTCAATATTTAGTTTCAGTTGATTATTTGTAAAATAATTTTTTAATTTTTGTACATCTGTTTGGAGGTTTTTATAGCATCAAAAGCATTTTTTGCGGTACTTATTAGGCATGTGTTGTCGGCATATTGGTAAATGTCGCTGTGTTTAACATGTTTTATTATATCATTTACAAAAATTGCAAATAAAATAGGGCCAAGTACAGTACCCTTGGGCACCCCATGGTCAGTCGTAACATAGCTTGGTTTTTTACTGTTTAATATTACACGCTGCTGTCTATTTTTAAAGAAGTTCATGATTAAATTAATTGAGTTAGCACCAAAATTATAATTTATAAGCTTTTCTTGCAAGATATCGAAATTCATTGAATTGAATGCCTTACTTAAGTCTAGTAATGCTACAGAACTGCAGTTATTATGAGATATATTAGACTTAATTTGTTGTGTGATCGATAAAATTTCGTCCTGGGTGCTATGCCCAGCAGGAATGCGTTTATTTGAACATACAACAGTTTTTCAAAGAGTTTACTAAAAGGATGTGTAATACAAATGGGTTTATAATTTTTTGCGTTTAGGTTGTCACTTTTTTATATATAGGGGTTATATCTGATTTTTTTAGTAAGTCTGGAAATTCACAAGCAATAATACATTGATTAAATGCGACTAACAATTGTTCTCCAAAAATAGGGAAATAAACGTTTAATAATATAAAATGGGAGGTTATAAAAAGCGATTGATTTGCTGGTATCAAGTTTTTTAACAATGTTTTCTAATTCCTTAATTGTAGCAAATCTAAAGGAAAATATCTTTATTACTTGAATCTTGAATCACGATTGAAAGAGCTTCATCACCAACTTCCTCAACTATTTACAAGTAACAAGCTCTTCTGCTTGACCAAAAAGCAATTAGAAATAAAAATTATTTTATATTCTTATTTAACAGATCTTAAAGCACATAATCATAATATTTGTGATATTTTTATAAAAATTCAATTAGTAGAAGTTTACTACTATGTTGCCATATGGCAACATTATGTAAAACAGTGAAAATATTTTTCTTGAAAAGAAATGTAATGTTGACAAAACATTTTATTAACAACTTTATATCGCTAAAAAGCCAAAATAGAAGAAAACAAATGGTCATTCAATCTTTTTAACTTTAATTCTCATGAAAATCTTTATTGCAGTTTTTAGATGAAGTTAAGCACAGATATACCGCGCAAGTTGCGCACCTGGTCCTAACTATTCCTGAACAACCTGGTTTTTTGTATCTACTTTTTGCAGGAGAAATTTCTGGCATATGGAGTGATTCCATAGTCTTAGTTCACGGCATGGTATTGGAGCAGTTGGGCCTCTTTTTTTTCCTGAGTAGTTATTCATGATCGACTACAGAATACGACCGACGCCCAAGTTTTTGTTTTCTATTTGAAGCACACAAAGAACTTGCAATGCTTGCTTTAAAATTCCACAAGTCCAGATGATTTTCATTGCTACAATCCTCATTGTCTCTTCTATAGAGTAAACAGCTCTTAATAACTGCCAAGTCACAGAAATGAAAATATCTTAAGATATCTTTTTCTAGCATCAATTCTAATTTTAAGGCTGCTAATAGCCTACCAATATTGTCTGTTTGATCCATAAGGGAGTTATGGGCTCCCACCAAAGCTGAACAAGAAATTTGAACTTCTTCCTTTTTAGAATTGTCCCATCTGTGAACGATAGTTTGTGGCTCAATTCCCAAATACCTGCTAGCTAGATGCACACCTTTGTTATCATACCATTTCACAGCTGTGATGGGTGTTTCATCAGTCAAGAATTGTTTTTCTATCATTGCACCACGTCCACTTCTCTTCATTGTGTTGTCATCAGGAAAATCAAGACCTTAAAATCGTCGTAGTTGAATAGTGCTCACTGCATACATATATTTTAGCAAGGTATTCAATCAAATTATCTGGTATGTGCAAACTAAGTCGTTTGACCACTTGACTTGGACATACTTTTATCATCATCATCATTGTGTAATTGATTGCCAGTATAAAGCTCAACTTGTTTTATTATTCCAAATTTTTGCCTACAAAGTATATATAGTTTTAGCCCCCATTTTTGGTTTCTTAAGGTTTTACATTCGTAAAGTTGCTTTTTTGCCCTTATATGGGATCGTATTTTCGTCAACACTGCAAAGGTCATCTACCTCTGTTTGCGCAGACCTTGTTAAAATGGTCAATAATGGGTTGTATTTTAAATGTTTTTTTGTTGAAGTACATGGTTCTTGAGAACTATTATCTACGAAATGAAGATGAGCCTTAATTGCTTCCCAATAATTGAGACTTATATGGTCAGCAACAAGAGCAACTCGAGAATGTTTTGACCAATATCTGTGTGTATTATTCATTTCCAACAGTGACATATAAAACGTTGTTCCCAGGAAAATTTTCATATTATCGTATGTCAGTGAAAATGTACCAGGATCTTTTTAATGCACATACAAATTAGTTTGATCACGTAACTTCTGAATAAAAGAATTTGAAATATTGATATGGTTCCTTTATTTCTTGGGCATAATTTCGATTAAAAATGAATTCTGTGATAAGGAGAGGATCACATCTAAAACGCCAACGCGATTTTGTTATTGTACTTTGGATTTGGTCTTCTACATCATCGCAATCTGACTCCGACTCAACAAGAGAGTTTTCTTCTGAGTCATCATCCAACTCTTCATCATTGTTTGCATCATGGTATTGACAAGTATTGTATTTTCGAAGTATAAAATAAAATTAAGTATCTGAAGAAATTTTCAAAGTGCGTATTATTCAGAAAAACTCAAGTATTTCAAGAAGTTTTATAACATCATGAACATCAATATTCATTTTGGTTATAGGAAACAAATGTTTTTTTAGTAGTCTGCGCATATAGTATCACACAAATAGGCTTAAAATAAGTTTTCAAATGCTGCTGATGTAGCATCTATAGTCAGAATATACATGGACATGGTTTGGGTGCAAATCCAGGGAATGCAAAATATTTGTAACAAATTCATTTTCAGTGAATAGATTTTATAAATAAATTTCTAAAATACCCAACTTTGGTCAAGATCACAGAAGAAATTAATGGAATTTTTTGGCAAAAGTCATAAAATCTCCTTATTTGGCATTAATTTTAATAGGCCAGAGTGAAGGTGGGCCTAAATTTATTATTTTCAAGTATCAGCTATCCCTACACTCAAATACTATACTTGAGTATCAAGTACTTGGTCAATTCCCTGGTCTGTATTATCATTGTCTGATATCTTCCCAATTTGATGTCGTGATGGAATGAAACCACGAATGCGTTTGACGGGAATAGTTTGACCAAATGGAATTATTCCCAGCCATTCGGTGTCATATCGCAATGTAAGTGTGATTACATGAAGCTCGTCATGTTTTGCCAATTCCAAATCCTGCAAGTTGAATGTATGCACTGAGACATCATTTTCCAGAGTTACCTCAACTGTCGGTAGAATATATCTAAATAATATTTCACAATGGATATGTTTCCTGCTAAAAAACTAATTTTATTTCAACGCAGAAAATTAATAATTTTAGACATCACTAACTTTTGAAATGTGCCCTTTCCATTGTTCGTCATGACGGCTTACAGCTTTTATTTCCACGGAGAACATCAAATCTGTGAGTAAGACACTATTGATCAAATACATCTTCTCATCACTTCAAAGTTTTCAATGGTTTGTCTAAAAAAATTTTTATTCCACGTATTGAGTTTTTTTAGTTCAGCTCAAGAAGATTTAGTTGCAGTGTTTTTTGGTTGAGTCTCTCTGCAGTTCGTATAAGTTTTTGAACTATTGGAGCTCTTTACTTGTTGAATGGAATGATTAACTTTTTGCAGTAGCTATGCGGCTTTTTAACATTTATGATATTTTCATTCGCAAGTGATTGAATCAGACTGCCATGCTCATGGTTAATTATGTGCAGGCCATTGACATGCGGTTGGCGCAATAATGAATATGCTTCCGCTATTGAGTGATTAGTCCAGCTCATTAGATTAGCACATTTTTATGCAAGATAATGCACCCTCCTATGCGGCTCAAATTTTTAAGATATACCTGAATAGTGAAGATGTGAAATTTCTTGAATGGCCTAAAAATAGTTATAGCTCAACTCCACTGAAAGCGGTTATGGATTATTGTATGGAAAGATGTCACGAAGAACTATTACAGTAAAGAGCGAACTAATTTGTTCTTTAAATTCAGAATTGTTCCATCATTCAAAATTTGATAATTTTTTAACAGAACGTTATTGTGGCCCCGTAGTATAAAATGGTTGGCACACATATATTAACTTTTTATTTATTATTTTGTAATTAACTATTTTTCATTAATTATTGATTTTTGTAAGTGTGCTGTTATTTTTATTAAAATGTGGTTATATTCAGTTTTATTTAAATCTTTATTATTCAAAATTTGTATTCTAAAATTTTGCCTTAACTATTAATTTTAGCTATTACTATATGTGTTGCGAAGTATTTACTATATTAGTTTTAAATATATTTAACCTCAAAAATTATTTAGAATTCCAATATTTTCAATCTTCATAATAATCTGTTGCGGGCTGTACATGTATATATGTAATTGATTGTTGTAAAACCAATATTTAACCCTTTCGATCCGACTTTTGTACAATTAACTTTCAATCATTTTTTTCGGTATCTCCCACTTATTATGACACTCCTTACCTACCATAAGCAAAATTGAAAATTTTTATAATAGGTACATGTGTTTTTCGACCATGGGACAAATATATCCCAGCAGTATTAAATTGAAAAATATTTTGGGACAATTCCATCCCATTAGTACTTCACATAAACATAAGGAGGTTTAGAAAATAATGGAAAGGAAACAAAGTTATATTTAATATTTTATTTCAAGCAATAAAAAAACGCAACATATGTTTTACATATTTGAATAAGAATTGTATAATAAATTCACTTTTCTTATAAAAGCTATGATATAATAAAAATAAAAATTATATAAAAGACTTCATTTCCTTTGGTACGAGCTAGGTACTACAAGAATACCAATCTTTGGTACAAATCACTATAAGCTTGCAATGTTTATATATACTATGTGTGATAAATTCTAAAACAGTCAGCAATCCTTAGAGGAATGTTGCATTTTTGACAGGTGTACTGGGTCCTTCTTTCTATTTTCTTGAATGATACCTAACACACCTCCTTTGACTGTCATGTTTTACTGGCATATGGTCACCAACATTTGAAACTAACTTTGATGTTTTGGAAGGCCGTCCATAAGCCCTCTGTCTTTTTTTACTCTGGGGAAGATTTGATCTTCCTGTCTGAATCAAAGCTTCAACTGTTATAAACAGCTGTCATCAGAAGCCTTTAGAATACTTTAGTCCACCATTTCCTACTTTTTCTGTCCAGTTCATAAAGTGTCACCATCTGATCAGAACGATCCACTTCACCCATGTATTTGTTATAAGATATTACTGCTTCGGGACAGTCGAATTGTGCTTTTGTACAATCTTTTTGCTTTTGGTAAACAGTACCTCCTTCAGCTCCGTGGCAATTACTGACAACTGCAACATCTTTTGTGTCTTTCCAGCACATAAAGATAGACCTTCTTTGCACAGAAAGTATTCAGAATTTCCTCTTTCAAATTTTGATTGAAAAATAAGTAGATTCTTCCTATTTCTCATACATGTCCCTACAGCTGCATATGGTAAGTTAGCCATCAGATTTACAGAGGTAAAAAACCTATCAAAGCACAATGCTACGACAGGAGTTCTTATAGTCTCTGTCAGTTTAATTACCACTCTTTCGCCTATAGTTCCTTCTACAATTTCAGTCTCTTTTCCCTTGTATATATTGATATCCTACACATTTTTATGGACGGGACTTTGTTGTATTATTGTCATTACTAATATGCAACCTAAAACAATCAACATTTCGTCAGCACTTGTGTGAGGGATTTGAACCTTAGGTATTGTTTTATTGAGTATGTCTAATCTAAGATTTGTATAATGCGCTATCTGAATGCAGAGACTTCTTGGGAACATTTTCATAAAAATATCTAACTCTGATGAAGCTCTTGTTATATCTGCTGTTGCTATGCATTCTTTGAATGTAGGTATGGACATTCTGGGAGAAAAGCTCTCGTTGTCGTATTTCCAACAATAAGACTCTTCATCTCTTGTCAAAAATTTTCATTTTCTGGGATGCTTTCCTCTCCATCACTTTCATCTGTAGATAATGTTGCATTCTTGTAATTTGTAGCTTCATTGTCACTACTTTCAGATAAACTACTTTCATTGGAAAGCTGAAAGTCAGGATCATCAAAACTATTATCCTGAAGAAGTGCTTCAATCTCTTCAGTTGTCAATGTTCTTTTACTTGCCATCTGTAAGAAATAAATTATATAAGTAATAGAAATATTTTTGGAGGCGTAGGGATGTGATTTATTTTTATTTTTATTTATAAAGAATTTATACAGCCAATAGAGGAATTGCCTTTGCAGTGGCGCCTAAACCAAGTCGAACAACATGAAAAACTATGGTGTGTATTCAATTTGGTCTTGAGTGATTGGACCCATTTCTTCAGCCGGCCAACCTAAGTGTAACCTCCTTGTTTGGGGCACACCAAAAAGTGAGCATACTACATAAAATATGTGCATACAGTGTGAGATATAAGTACTATGAGAAATTGTATTTGTGTTTTGTAACACTACTGGGACAGATTTGTCCTAACTCAAAGTACGGTTGGGATTATTCTGTCCCAACGGACAAATAAGAATTAATTGTAGCATATATTGTGAACCTAACACAATATAAACTTATTATAACATAAATATAGAATGCTTACCTCATTAGAAATGCAGATCTACAAGAAATTAACTTTAGAAGTATGTATAAATAATGAAAATGTACTTTGCTAGACGCAAACACCCCGACGTGACTATGTTCAGCGCATAACTGAAATGCAACAATGCGGTAAAATTGGTTTTATCGTACAGCTGGATCCCTAATTTTTCCCATCCCAAGCCATTATAAACGTTTAAAATTGATTTTAGTATTTGGAAAATGTTCTTGGGACCTATATGTCCCATTAGGACCGAAAGGGTTAACCCAATCCAGGTGAATAAACTATTATTTCCTAACTAGTAATAAAATCGGCGTATTTTTGCGGAAATTTTAATTAATACATTTTTTATTAAACTGAATTACAGTTATCCATTAGTACTATTTAATTTCAGATTTATCATATTTGGCCAAAATTCTTTGGTCTCACTCAAAATTCGTATTGACCATTCTTTTAAATCATGTATATTTGTTTAGAACAGAGCTAAGTGCATCATCTTGCAGTGAAAACCTTAGTATTCAATCAAATGCACTACACACATTTTATGGTGGCTCCGTCATGAGAATCATGTCTAGAAATACTTTCATCACTTCTTCGAACTCAGTGAAAGCCGCCATATTCGATGAAGCCTCAGAATCCATCGGCATTTGGGATTGTACCACTGGTAACAGAACCCAGCAAATTAGAACAGGAGAATGCTTATATGAAATCTGTCCATTTACCACTACATCAGGAACACATTATTTGGCTGGTCTCGGTGATTCTTCAGTAAAGCTGTTAAAAAGTGTTTAATTTTAAATTTAGTGTCATCGATTTTGTAAAAGAATTTTATGATTTGTATGAGTTAGAATAGAGGATATTTTCGAAGTTCAGAAATATTTTAACAGCGTTTTTTAAATAAATAATGGTTCAAAAAAATTTAAAATATTTTTACAATATTTCTTTCGCACATTAAAATACATTGACTATCAATAATTACGTTAAAAAATCGTTCGACTGTTTGACATTGTTTAATATTGTTGGCGAGTGTTTTCCCAATGATATTAGTTCAAGTAATCCAATAACAATAAATCGGTGAACAATGAAATTTAATATTAATCCCTAACTGATTTGCAATGTTCAAGTGTCTATTGAGATGTTAATTTCTACTTGGGATATGGGGTCGGTTATCATTTATTTGAAAGAAATTTTGACAACTAAAAGCTATTAATAGTGAACGTATTTCTTGATAAATTTTTATCACAGTAGCCGGATGTCGTATCATCTAAAACAAATGCTGGTATGCAATTTTCGTCAATGTTTACAATGAGTATAAGGACCAAATGAAATGGCTTGTACTGAGTAAATCTTGGTACATGAAAACGAATTTTGACCTGCTTTTCTCTAACTCAAGCTTTGGAAAATTTGGGAATTGAGTAAAAGTAAGCCTTGTTTTTAGTTGTAGTCCTTGAAAATTCCATAGGAAACGAAAAGTCAGATGAGTAATAATCGTTTTGCATGAATGTATCGGCTACATAGATAAGATAATCTATATCCATTTGAATTTTTTACAATATTTTACTGATATTTCAAATGAATAGCGTCATTAACTACTATGTACAATAAAAAAATGAATAACAAAATTAAATATAAAAATAAAAAAACACTAACTACGGATAGCTTAATAATTTCGATTTATTGTATAGTCGTTATTATAAAATTTAAATCCTAACCATGATCTACCTGATACAAACTTTTGTTTGAGAATTAATGATTTTTTAAGGTTGTCTATTATTTTCATTTCTTTTGGCAATATATTCCAATTATAAATTGCAGTATTAATAAAGGATTGACGCATGATATTTTTTATTTTTTAACATGTGAAGTTTTTTGATCGTTTATTTTGCTTCAGACAATCTGTCGAAAATGAGAATGATATCTCGTTGTAGGGTGGATTTTTGTTTATGAATTTGAAGAAATAAATAATATTGTAAATAACTCTTGTGGAAAAAGAATAGATTTAGAAATATATTCTTTTGTTTTAGAAGAGTTTTTATTACAACCATTTAATGTCCATTTTAGTTGAACTCGAAGTTTTCTTATTAGGCTGTGTACATTAGTATATAAGATATTAGCATAGCTTAAATTACTCATAACGAATGCATGAAACATTTGAAGTACTACAATTGGGGCCATTTTTTAATAATAGTATTTATTTGCGACGTGAAAATAAACTTTGAATCTATTATTACTCCTAGCTATTTAAACTTATTAACAGGTATAACATGAATTATTGAAATTAATTGAATATTCAGAGATTTCCGTTTTTTTCTAAAAGTTGCATTATGCAAAATTCAGTTTTTTTCGTGTTAATACGCAATCTATGCATGCTAACATAGTTGCTCAATTTTATACAATTCGTTTCAATAACTTATTTCGATTTATTTCGACAGTAAATAGATGTATCATCGGCGTATTGTGTTATTTTTCAGTCAGTAATTTCCTTCAGGTCATTCACATAAATATTAAAAAGCAGGGGACCTAGTATGGTTCCTTGAGGTACAACATTATTGACAAAAAACTAATTTGAAAAAGTATCATTAAATTTAACTCGCTGAAGTCTATTAAGTAATTAGATACAAGGTGAGCCCTGTTAAGAGAAAAACCAAAATTTTTAATTTTCTTATCTCATGGTTAATAGAATCGAATGCTTTTGAGAGGTCAAGACAGGCAATAGCAGCAAATTTATTAGTCTAATAGTGCTTTCCATTTTTCTGTTGTTTGTATAATTGCGTCTGATGTTGAGTATTTTTTTCTGAAACCAAATTGTGATTTGGACCATAGTGTATGATAATTTAAATGAAGTGTAATTTGTTCATGTAAGTCTTTCAAATATTTTACTGATTGGTGATGTAATAGATATAGGTTGATAGTTTTTGGGACACTGGGTCGACTTTTTTGTAAATTGTAGTAATATGAGCCTGTTTCAAGAAATCGGGAAAATATTCCATTTTAATCATTCATTCGGCAATATATTTCGCATTGTTTTTTAGTAGCCATATTAGAATTTTCGAGGGGCCGCTTGACTTGTTTGATTTTAGTTTCTTGATTGCTTTAAATACTTTAAAACTTGTTATAAAGCGAAACACAAATTCAAGGGTGTGCCTATTAGGATTTATTTCCTGGAATATTGTTTGAGGACCGTCATAATTACCTAGGTTTGCAAATATTTGGTTTAAAATATTGGAAATTTTAAAATCGGAGACGTACTTATTTCCTTCGAGGTCTACACTTTTTTCTATGGGAGAAGATTTTGATTTGGTACAATTCGAGATTTCGTTAATCAATCTCCATTTACTCTTTTGGCTCGGTAATTTTCTATATTCATGTTTAATATACTCATTGTAAGCTTTAAGATTTTCTATATTAGAAATATTTCTAGCTTTTTTGTATAATGCATAACTTTCAGGAGTACGGGCGTTAGAAAAAGAATGTAATAGCGTCATTTTTTTGTTATTAATTTTTTTGCAGAAATCGGAAAGCCAAGGCTTGTCATTCTTTGTTTTTGCGAGAATGATTAGTAACAAGGATTTTTTTCTGGACAACATTAATCTAAATAGGATTCAAGAATATCAATAAAGTTTTTGATCATGTTTTTAGGATCAATCGCAATGCTTGTAGGAATGAAGGCATTTGCCGTTTTTAAATTAAAAAAAAGTATTAAAAAAGATTATTCGTTTTATTATCACGTTTATTTAGTAATTTAGGTTCCAATCACCCATTGATACTAAATCTATATTTTCTGAGTAGGCTAGTAGTGAAATTTCATTCTCAAGTTGTTCAAAAAATTCATTAGTATAACATTTATTTGGGCAGTATGAAACATTAATTAATTGCTTTTTAAAAGGTGAATTTTTGATAGGGTTATAAATTTCAACCCAAAGGCTTTCGAAATTTTCTGAGATTACTATATCATTCCGTTGCTTTGGATGAAATAATCTCTAGAAGAATGACCCCGCCCCCTTGCTTTTTACCGAGTATATTACAATGAGTTCTATCTTTTCTGAATAATGTATATTGATTATTGTTATCTAACCAGACATGATCAAGGTCATTGCAGGTAAACTATGTCTCAGTAATTGCTAACACTATATTTTCATAAAAATTGTGACTTATAATTGCAATTTTTATTAGAAAAATTCTGGGCATTTAAATGAACGTAATTAATCATATCTTTCTTAGATGAAACATTTTTAGATGTTTCATAATTGAGCAAAGGACCAGGATTTGTTTCGATTCCATGTATAAGTAATAATAAAAATTGTAAAGCCAAAATTGCTAAAAGCTCTTGTAAGGGAATTTTTCTAGGCATATCTGTTATTGGAAAAATGCTTATAAAAGTTGCAAACTTAGATTTTAAGAAAAATATGTGTTGGTAAACTACCCGTAGTCTTAGCATTACAAAGATAAATAATTCCATACCGTTTAGTAAAAAGTAAATAAGCGCCAGAGCTTTAGTACCTAGGAAGATGATAAATGATTAGACGGTGTAGTTGAAAGGACTTCTGCGCACGTTTGTGGGTGCGGCGCGGAGCCTCGGTGATTAATCTTTGCTGGTGAGTACAAGGTACGTGATTGCCTGTGATGTTGCGGTGGCATAGGTGTCTTCGCTGGTCGATATGATTGATAAGAATTATGTGGCTTCGGCTGCAAAATTGAGCGAGTGTAGATGAAAGGATGCTTTGCATTTGCATCGACATATGCATCCTTGAAAAAATAACGGTTATTTTCGAAGATCTTGTGCAGCAATTGTTTTGCATTTTGATGTAATAATACATTGACTTCCAATGACATTTTATTGAACGTTGTAATATATGGGAATGATTCGAGTTCGCCCAATGTAATTTCTGCGTTTCGAAAGGAATGGTTCGTTAAGTAATCAATTTTTCGAAAAGTGGTGTAAAATTCTTGTTTGATTTCATGACGTAGTTTCTTCCAGCAGTGATCATCACCTTTATATTATTCCTTTGTGGGTGCTGATAAATTATGTTTAAAATTTCCTCGATTGTAGCTCCGGGATATGAATGAATGGTGACATCGTGATCATTCACAAGTTTATTTTCCCTCAAATTGCGATACATTGATGTTCCTTTTATCAATATATCCGAAGTTTCTTAAATATGTTTGACTTTTCGTTGGTTTGTTTCATTTTTTTCTGAAGCATTTGTTTCGGAAACATTTAGTGTTTAATGTTACTAGTGGTGAGCGTGTTTCTTCTGAAGGGGATGGCGATTCTTCAATATTTGAGATTTTCCAAAGTAGGTAGTGTAGTTTGAGTAGTTAATCCCTTGATAATGTGGCAAAACTGAGAACTGTTAATTGTATCGAGTAGAGCGCGCTCGCTAGACCCGACTATCCCAGAGAGAAGCATGATTGATTGCGAATTTTTTACTACAAATCTAGTACTGGTAATCTTGCCGTAGATTTAAACTTTGATGCGTACTTAAAATTAGCAGTAGGAAATTACTATATTTTGATGTAGGTAGCGATCCACTGATTTTGTAAAAATCTTTTCTTCGTCTCTGCGACTCAAAGTTTGCCTTTCATGAAGACCACATGTACAAAATAGGTTTTACAAATCTAATGGCTTTATAACCATAGAAAAGCTAACTTTGATACCAATGCCATTTAAATTTTTTAGAATTGTCAAGGATTTTAAGTTTTCATAAAGGTATTAACTAAATATATTATGTAAAATTGATCCCAACTCTTGTTAAATATATATTTGCAAGAATCGAACTTAGTGGTTTCCTCATGGCTAAGCTATCTTTTTGAAGATAAAATGTGTTATCAAAATCCATCAAGGTATTTTTCGTTGCTGAAATTTATATTTTTTTTGTTGTGTTATACTCCAGATTGTTAGTTTTGTGTTTTTATTTTTAAGGGGTTCAATTGCAGCATTAACTGATTTTTCTAATGATACATTTTTGTACAGATTCTTTATATAATATAAATTAGCAAATTTTTTAGCATTGATATTTGCTTCATGTAATATACTTAGCATTTTCTTTAAGGCTTCAGACAATTTGCCGTTAATACTTCCACATGATCTGGCAATCGGTCACAATTGACTCTGGTTTATGAATTCAATTCTAACTGTAATAATGCATAAATACGTGAAGAATCCACGAATATATGATAAACGAATTGGAACTGCATCAACAAAAAGAGATGTCGAGAAAAATGTGGAAAATACTAGATGCTGATTTTGAAGAAATTCAATGACACTTAAATGCAATGAATTCACTTGCAAATTGTTTTGAAAACAGACTTAATGGGAAATTGTTAAAAATGAAGTACGAAAATATGATATCCGGCGTATTTTATAAAAATTAAACGGTTGTGTTTCCAGCTTACGGATAATTTAACATACCACAAAAATTTAATTTTATCGTTACATTAAAAATTCTGCTTGTTTATCGTTTCTACTTCTACCTCATAGCGAGTTTGAACATATGTGAAAACAATTTACTTTGTCAAAAGCTTTCTTCATGTTTACAAACCATCTATTGCAAGGACGTTAATATATTAACGTCCTTGTCTATTCATAGTAAAAATAGAAGGTTTCGTTGTTTCAATCAATCACATTTTTGCGATTATTAGCATTGAAAAGAAATTATTAACTACTATTAGTAAATGAATACGGATTTGAAAGAAACCGACCAGATTTTAACTTTCGAGTCAGGTTGCTTAAAGTTGAATAGAACGAACAATTATATTTTACTTATATTTGAACTTTCAAAATTTTGAATAAAAGCAATTCATTTCAAATTTTTAGAGTGATTTTATTCAAACAATTTGGAAACTTTTTTTAAATATCTGCAATCTTGATAACATGTTTTATCATTTTATATATCTGAACTCAATTTTTCCCACTACTTTACTTCTAATGTTTATTGATTATTCTAAATTTGATTGATCTTTTGTAAAGCATTCATTCGTGAAAGACATATCGCACATAGACTATTAATTATTATTTTTCAATCAGAATTTTTTTCCGTTTAAGAATGCCTTGAAATTTTTGCAACAATTTAAGCACAGCAAATTATGTTGCATTTCAAGATAAGAGAGAGAGAGAGTGAAGGAAAATCCGTATACCAGAGTAGGATGGAATCAAAGACAATGCATAGTCAGAAGGTGATGCATGGGGAATACTGGAGGAATAAAAAGAAGTGCGAAAAAGAAAGCAACAAATGGTTAATGAAGGCAGGACTAAAAAGAGAAACA
>CABFPE010000076.1:564340-575597 GCA_900660155.1 Hofstenia miamia
ATTAAGAAAAAAATTGAGAAACTGTTATACAAATGGACCATATGCGTGTATTCATTGATTTTTATTGAAAAAGTGAATCCTTGTATTTACAAATATATATTAATAATTTACTTTTTATTTTCACCCTTCTTAAAGTGCTTGTAAATTTTTTCGAATTTTCTTGTACTCACCCGTAATTTGTAAAAATGTATGAAAATGGAATCCTTTTTTTGAAGTGCTTCTAAATTTTCTATGCTTATTAAATATGAGATTTTGGGTATTTTGCACACTTAATGAAGATGCTACATTTAATGTTGGACAGCATGGCTAAGCATGACTGTGATCAATTGTTGGACATCACTTATAAATTTTTTTCAAATTGCGCATGCAGATTGAACATGCTTAATAAAGAATACGAGTTTGTAAACCCAAGCAAACTCGACCAACCCGACCCTTGGGTTATGTAATTTGTCAAAATTGGCATGTTTGGGTTAGTACTAGTTAACGATGGATTGGGTCAATTGTTATGCAAAAATTGCAGTGCAAAATGAAAGCTAATCCATTGTTAAAGCAGCAAAATTAATTGATAATTTGCTTTCTGTGACAGTGCTGCCGGCCTACCGCCAAACCGATGACGATCGATATTTTGCTTAAACTAACAGCTGAGAAACCATTGCAATCTTTTTTGATGATATTTTTCCTGATATTCCAACTTCATTGCATAAGGAAGCACTAGTTCTACTATTTCTGATGAAATAGAATTATACTAAAAAGTGCTTGGTGCAGAAAAGTACACTAATCTTCTGATATTTGCAGAATTACTCAACAATATTTTCAGGAGTTAACCAAAATCGCCAAATTTGTTCTCGTTGTATTTGAATTTTTTCTGCATTTTCTGCAAGGAGTGAACAAAATTTTTCTTTTTCATCCGTACCTTGATGTCACCTGAAAAATTTTTCTACCAAGTTTTTCTTTAGCTGTTCATGGTTTTTAATATTACTAAATATTTTATATGATGGGTTGGGTTGGGTCAGGTAAACTTTTGCTAATATTGTGTGTAAAATTGCTCAATTCTTCAGTTGTGATAGTTTCTAGCTTAAGAAATCTCTTGGATATCTTTCAAAATTAATATATACAACTTTAATTCATTAAAAAAGTTGAGTCAAATCTGAAATCAAAAATATAACTTTTGTTGTACCTTAGCAAGAGTTTAAATAGTATTTAGTTGAAAAAGTTCAAAGTTTACACTATTTTTATTCACCTTAGGGCACTACAACAATGGTATTTTACAAATTTTGAGTAAATATACATTCACACATTAACCCAGATTTTGGGGACATCCTGATAATTGGTATATTGCCTAACATAATCCATGGTTATTATTACCAAGAGCCAAATATATTTTCACTTATAAATTACAACAGGTGACTACATTCAAAATGTGAAAAAATTAGAATTATTATAGTTTATATTTTTACGAAAAATATTTTTCAGTATTTAACATTAATTATACGAATAGGTAAATTTAACTAAGAATTTTCCGAAGTATTGGTTTACTAAAACCTCGCTATATTTTTGGATAACTTAAAGAGTGCTGCATAATATATCTTTCAATTTAGTAAAAATGTTTTTGATCATAGCTAAAAATCTTTGTCTTGTGCACCCTCATGCTTGTTTAGAGGTCACGTCTAATTTAATAAGATAAAATTCATTAGCTAGATTATTTGATTAACAGTAAACCTTTTGACTAATACTCCAAAAATAGCTGTCCTTTACCTCTAATGTCAAATTCTTTAAGTAAATAATCGTATGGCACCCGTTAGAGGAACAAAATCTGTACTTTCAGGATTAACTTTTTAACTTCCTTTGAGACAAGAACCAACTGGATTCCCTATTTGCTATTGTATTACAGTATATAATATTATGATTGGTAAACTATGATGGGTTTTATAATATTTCCATTCAGAAAGCAATTTGATTACAGCAATGCATAATTTCAACATATTTAATCTAATAACAGGATAGAAATAGGTATAGGGGAACGGGACAAGCCAGACAGGAACCAAATCTCACGGGACTGGAGTGGGCCCAGGCAAAGAAATTGAACATTCGACAAATCAAAAATGTGAGGTCTTAAGATCATGATTAACGCAAGTCGTACCCTCCCGTAAATTAAGGAAAATAGATTTAATTGGATTTTACCTAGTTCGTCATACAGTGTCGCAAGGTAAAGTAAAGTAAACCATAGAACTTTATAATTTGATTTTACTTAAAACCTCGTACACTACCGTAAAGTAAAGTATAGTAAATCAATTGTTTAACGGACATAAATAATAAATAAAACCTAATTTATTAGGACAAATTGCAACTTACAAATATTAGAATATATTTTGATTTAGTTATGATTTGCATGCGAGCGGCATTGTGAAATTAAATTATATAAAAAATTATTTATATAATATTAATGTGATATATACTAAGACTGTAATCATTTGGAAACTTGGAAGGTTTCGATATTAAGAAGAACATTGGTTTACTAAAAAGGAGATCCTCCTCAGCTTTAGCATTAAACCAAATCTATTTGAAACACAGGCATTTATCATTAACTACAATCATAGACTACTAAATTTAGTAGACTATGCTACAATCAATCACAATTCCACTTTGGTAAACAATGTCATTAATTTCAACAGGTTGGGGCAAAAATCCAATTATTTACAGCATGAAACTTTGTTTACCCAAATGCATGATTTACAGCAACAAAGAAAATCCTGTTGCAATTAATTCTTTAGTAATTATTGATTTATTTTATATCCGGCTTTTCTAATAAATTTTCAGCGACTATCACATTGATTTACTAGAATATCATAAGATATGTTTTTACTTAAATCAAAAACATTTTGACAATAGTAAAAAACTCATTATATTACATTTTTATATTTATTGTGTTTTAATCTCATACTGCAATTACATATCAAAATTTAATAAGTATTTTGGATGTGGTAAAGAACTAAGGAACACAGAGCAATTTTGAAACGAGATTCATAGAAACATTAGAAATATATTGCAATAACATATATTAATTTAGACATTGTTCACATGTTTAGTACTTTTTTTATTCATTTCCTCTTAGAATAGACATAGCTTTTCAGTTCAACAATAATTCCAAATGAAAAATAAGTATATCAAACAAAAGTATACTTAAATTAAAAGGTATGATCACCTTTCAAAAGTTCAAACCGTTTTTCCACATTTCCAAAAAATGTCTTCAAACTCATTAAGAAATTTGGAATTCATGAGCTATGGACACATCAATTGGCAAACGTGTTTGAATGTATTATTGAAAATTTGAACTAAAGTGTATTAGTGTGCTTAAAGTGCTTGAAAAGACTAGCTATTTTCAGGCTTGCATATGGAAATGAAATTGTCTTCCATTTCCACTCCATTTCCACAACTATTTAAAAAATATTTTCATATTTTCCATAAATTTCCATTTGTTTCCATAATTCTTAGAACTAGCGGCTATTGCTCTGCAGGACAATTATTTCACTGGTCCTAACTCCTTTTCTTTTAATTGGATTAGCCCCCGTCGTGTACCCTCCCAGCTCCTTAAAATTTGGGACATATTGGTCCTCCGTGACCTATTACTGGTTGCTAACTTGACTATTTGTGAACCAAAATTTCGATCCAGTGCAAACACGTACTTTCCTGCTAAGGCACACATAACATTTGGGAATACTTTTGCTTCTGACCTCGGTCAAGGAAATTTCAAATTAATTATTTCTAAATTTAATCCCAATCAGAGTACAATTTTAGAGATTTAAAATTTAATAACTTAAAATCATATATGCCTGGCCACAGTAGACGTCAAAATTCATGCATCGCACAAACATTTTGTAGATAATTATAATTAGAGCAGTATTACTAAACTTTAAAAAAGTACAATGTATTTGCTAATACCGAAATTATTGACCAGTATTTGATGTCACAAATGGGACTGAGCACAATTAAGAAATTCTGTAATCATGAGCAACAATTTCCTTATTTAGGCAGTGAAACTAAAGCTGATTTAGCTGTAGCAGTGCGTTAGAGCAAATATTTAATCATTGTGGTTTACTTTAACAAAATTTTGACGCTGGATTCAAAATGCGCTCTTTGGAATTCTCTTGTTCATGCAGAGATTACACAAGTGAAAGAACTTTTTAAATCTGTCGAGCCTAATAGTTAGCACAAGTCTCTATCTTCCCTAAAGGAAGTTCCTAAAACTCTGTATGATTCAGACTTATTTTGATATTTTAATACATTTTTTTACTGTTCTGAAACATTTATTCTTTGCTTAGCAAATTTAAGATATTGTGAATATTTTTTATCTTCTTAAACATGACAGTTTTTTTGAATTAGCATTTCCACAAATTTCCATTATATTTCCATTCCATAAAATGATTTCCATTTCCATATGCAACCATGCCTATTTTTTATTGAAAACTTCTAATATCTTTTACAAAACGGAATTCTCTCCATTTTTAATGCTAAGGTAAATATGCGTTTAAAGTTTATGGGATCAACAACGAACTTTAACTGTTTATTAATGTGTTTATGTGCTTGCCAAACCTTTTGAGGGGTGCTGTGCACATTCAGGAATAGCGCGTGGAAGATGTCTACGACCGAAGAATTGTGCAATGGCAAGCCTCAGCGGGACCGCGCCAGGGTGGGGATTAAGAACAAAATACAAATATTCAATACACCTTTACGGGACAAAAGTCTCATCGGATCTGAATTTTCGATTCGAACCCGACCCGAAATATCAATAGTGCATAGCGCATCCATCCCGAAACAGAAAAAAACAGGTTCGATCCCTAACCAGAAATCGGGTCGACTCAGGTTTGAGAACTATGGACTACCCAAAAGGGCATCCTTGTCTGAACAATTATTAATGAATTTCAAGTCATTTTTCAATACTTTGCTGTGATTTGTATTTGTGGAAAGACGTTTTGAGGAATTGAAAACATAAATTCGTACATTGAAATAATGGATCAGATTTCACGTCAACTACATATGAATAATAACAATTGAGCAAATCAAAAAGTCAATGCCATAATGAAGATTTTAAAAAGTAGTTGTATACTATTTGAAAAAAAAATGTATTTGACGAAAATGACAGCTCTTACGAGAGTGACTTTTGTCTTCAAAAGCAAATTTTGAAAGGGTAGTTAGGGTAAGTCGAATGCGAAATTTTTTTATACTATTTTGAAAGATTTTTGATACATTAAAACTCGGTATTAATTTAAATCAGGGCGGTTTTAAATATGCAAAATTTCCTAAGCGTATCATGGATTTTATACTAAAGAGCTCAATTTACATTCTTTTTCTAACAAATACTGTTTTTAGTGAATGTGTCTTTTACACTATATTCATGAATGTTGACTTTAAGAAAACAATAATGCCGGCATTAATCTTCCTAAATCCTATAACTGCTGTTAAGTTTTGCTTGATAACACATGTGGATCGGATTAGTTGATAAATTGGAATTACAATCCGCTGAGATTTATCTGACCCTCTTTTCTCTGCAGGTTTTCTCGCTTTACTTGTTCGAATGCTAAAGAAGCTAGTTGACTTTGTCACAATCCTCAGACGAGGAATTTATAACAAAACCAACTTTTAATTCATCATTATATCAATTGGTCTACACTCAAATCATAAATTTGTGACTGAATATCGAGAAATTGAATTTTAAAGTTCATAAATATTTGCAATTTTAACTTTCACTAAAATATAAAATTCTTAATATTTTGTGTAGATTCATGATTGTTCTGTTTTTTATTAAAAGACGGCAATTCTTTTAAGTTTTTAAGCGTCATCGCATATTGCATTTATATGTAGTTCTAGGAATGAACAATATCTCGTAAATCACGCTCGAGACAAGACACGAACGGATGATGTAGATATTCCTAAAGTGAGTCGGGTGGCCCATCGGGACTGGATTGCCCTTGGATCTTCTTTAAATTTCAATTAGGCCTAGTCCGTTTTTGATTATTAATTGTGCCTAGCTGTGCTTTGACCCAATTTCAATTAATCCAATATAAGTTAAAAATAAACATAATAACAACTGGGTAAATACAGATTGAAGAAAGATACATGTATTTGCTTTGTTAAACCAGGGTTTTACTCGGGTTGGTGTTCAGGGGGCGCAGTCCACCTTGTTAAATTAGATTGGGGCCCAGCGTGCCTTGTTAAATTTATATTAGCATTCGAGTGTTTGCTGATAGTTGTTGAGAGAATAAATTATGGTCAAAACATATCATAAAAATACAAAGCTCTAGATAAAAGTCCCCTTTGTCAATTTCTTAGAAGTACAGCCCTGTGTTGACCTAAGTTGCAATCATCTTGTATTAGTGTATGGGGCAAATATTGCAATAATCGAATGTATTTGAAGAATGGATATTCGAATAATCAAATTGTAATCTCAAAATATAAATATTCGAATAGTCGTTTAAGCTTTATTTGACATAACGTATGGTCCTTTTAATCCATTAAGTGCCAAATTTTTAAAATAATTCTAACATTTTTAATACATTAAACTGGTGTCAAGCACCAGTAAATGTGAAAATCATTAGAATTTGTAGGTGAAACAAAAGTTATGTACAGACTATAAACCTTAATAAAAAGTTTTAACTTATTTTATATTGAAGATCATTTTTTCAATTTAAGTAAGTAAAACCGAAACAGATAAAATGTTTATTCCTTTTAATAAGAAGCAAAGTTAATGATTTATTGTAATTATTGTAAATCAATTATTGATTACATTCAATAAAACAGTTTACATGAAGTCCAACATCACACACAAGAACCTGCTTTCTGAACTTTTTTTGACTGATTCAGAACCTCCTCTTCCCACAATATAAATATAAAAATTGCCAGTGCTGCTAGTAGCACTGTAATAGGAGCTAAAATAATCCTAAAAGTGATCAATTTCTTAATCAAACAAGAATCCTCAAATTGATATAATTTCAATTTTCATAATACGATTGAATACGGTAAAATAATCAGTTTAGAAGATTAAAATAGCACCAGATCTATTGGGCAGGTAATATATAATAAAGCTATATAGGCTAACATCGTACGTCTTTGTCAAATTTCTCTTCAACAAAAGTAGACCTGAAAACTGTAATTGTGGGGGAAGAGGTTATAGTTTCATTTTTAGTAGTCTTTCTTTACTATCTTTGAATGGCTAATTCATGAAACAATGCCCCTATAGAATTGTTCTAATTTGTTAGTATTCGAAGAAGAAAGACGTGTGATGAAAATAAGGTTTATTCAGAATTAATGACTTTAATAAGGATATAGTTTTACAGAAGAATATGTACATTTAAAGGGATGTTTTTCCTAAGTTCATAGATGTGATGTTGCAGCTTTTTATTCTTTTAGTAGCATGGTTCCACAACTTTAAATTACTAGTAATTGTAATGCCAAGGTCTACTGCGGTATTTGTAGTATCTGTACAGGTTCCTTAGAAACACTAAAATTGTCGTAGAAAAGAACATAGAATAGTTGAAATTTAGTTGTTAAACATGAAATTGTTTAAAAAGTCCCAATCATTAAATTATTAATATCCGTTTGGCGATCATCTATGTAATTTGCAACAATTTTTATGTCATCAGCATACACAAATGGAGTACTCTTTTTGCAAACTGAATGTAAGTCAGACATGGACATTGGCCGGGTTTGGGTCGAATAAATGGAAAAAATCAAAAAATGTGGCGAATTTTAAAAAATTGACTATTCCTAAACACTGAATTTTATATAAGTTATAATTACAAAGTTAAAAAATATAATCTCCCTTTTGAAAATTTTACATTAGTATCATATACTTTTCTAAATCTCAATTTTAAACCTTCAATTTCAATGTTTAGATTTTATTAGAAGTATCTGTCATACCAAATTTTGGTAGAGCAATAGGACAAATTAAAGCAATTTCTTTGGCAAGCATTATAAAAATTGGTCTAACATAGGCCGGGCCGGACTCGGGCTGGGCCGTGCCGGCTTGGACCAAAATTTCCAGCTCATGTCTATCTCTCTGGTAAATTATTGATGTATATAACAAACAACAGAAGCCTAAAACCGAAACTTGAGCAACTTCACTAGTAACACATTTATATTCAGATTGCATGTTGTTAACTTTCACCGATTATTTTCGCTTGCTTTAGAAAGAAGAAAGGAGATTCAGAAATTTACCACTATTTCAAAATCTTTTATTTTTCTAAGCAATCTAGTATAATCCACTTTATCAAAGGATTTTGAGAAATCAGAGTTAAGGATAGCAGAAGGATTGTTAGTTAGAATGAACGAGATCAAGAAACGAAAGCAACTGCAAAGTTATTGATCTTCGTTTGATGTAGAAAATCGATTGTCATTGATTGCTTCAATTACTTTGACATTGTTTTGATTGGTGAATACCAAATCTAAAATATTACCAAAAATATGGGCAGGAAAATCAATATTCTGAAACATGTGGGAAGAACTCAGGTAATCAAATAAGTTCATGTTGTTCAAAACGGTAGTATAATAGGATTCCTAAAATCAAAATAAATTAAGAAATGATTATTAGGTCTTTTCACCTTCGTAATTTTACAAAAGTTAACAAACACTGAAATATCCGATCAGATTGCATATACAAGATTTGCGGTATTCTCCAATTTTGCAGCTATTATTAGTAAAACAGTAGATTTAAATTCCAAACCAAGAATTTTTTGAAACTTTCACCCGACCTAACCGAGCCCTATTTTATATAGAAAAAATTTTAATACTTATTTTGAAATGCTAATATTGATTTTCCAAGTAAATTTCAACTTAATCGTACCAAAAACAGTAAACTGAACCTAATATTGATCTTCAATCCAGTTGTGTTCATTCTCAACAAAAAAGAGCTTAAGATTCTTCTAAAGAAATATAGATTACCATCACCACTTTGTCGAAAAAAGGCATTTTCAAAAAAGGGTAAAATTTCTGAAATTTGCCAAAGGTCAACGAAAATTTTGCTATACTGGATGCCATAGGTAAAATTCTGAAATTTTGTCGAAAACTGTTTCCCACCAACACAGAAAAATATTGGCATGGTATGCACAGATAACTAGGAACTCTTTGATTCAGGCAAGCAAAGGCATAGCTTTTATAAAAATATGGGTGCTTGACTCCCCTCAATCGCTCGGTATGAACACTCCCATTACACAGCATGCAACATATTCAAAGAAGAGCGCAAAAAAAATTCACTTAATGCTACACATGGAGACATGCAAGGAAAAATTTGGCAATTTTAATTTATGTATTTTTGTTAATATTTCAACGTATTCGGTGTCAATCATCGTAAGTAACTTATAAGTTTATTAATTGAAAATATTCGCACCAATCTATGCAATTCAATAAAAGAACTTTAAAAATGTTGAGTAAAATTAATTCCTTTAGATTAATCTGAATGTTGCTATGAAACTCTAACAAAATTATTAGCATTTTGAGAGAAAACTTGTGGACTATTTATTGAAAAAGCAATCACTATTGGGCATATCTAATCAATTATATATATGGGGGCAATAGGTCTAAAACGAGTGCTCTTTCATTAATTGCGCATATTTATTTATTTTGTAGTTTTGTATTTATATATATGTATACTGCGATTGTTTAGACCAATAAATACAATTGCAGCGGCAGAAACATGTACAACATATATACAATGTATCTGAAGATTGGATTTTAAAAGCGCGTTTAACAGAGCTGATAATCAATGATATATTTAATAAGATTTATAAATTATTGTAATATGAATGAAATTATTACAATATATAAACGTAAAATTGACAAAATGCTTAACTTGATAACTAAGGACTGAAATTTTCTTTGTGTGAGAAAGGCACACATCCATTCTAGTATTTTTGTCTCTTCTAAGGTTTCGTAATAATTGGCATTAACAAGCCCACTTTGTCTGCATAATCAATAAATTCTATTTTTTACATAGGTTGACACTTTGTGGTCGGGTGAACAATTAGTTAAAAATTTTTGAGATCTTGTGCTCTTGAATTCAAACAAAATCTTGAAGGAAATGTTATCATGAAATTCTAAATAAAATTCAAAGTTATTTTTTATATTTACGTAAAAATTTCATGATGTAATAGTTTTTTTGAAGAAAAGTTATCACACAGCGTGAAAGCCATGTTTTCGGTTGAAGTTTTGTATATTTAAATGTTTACATGTTCTGCTAATGCAGAAAACATTATTAATATGTGTGTCATATGAAGAACTGCATAAGATTTTAAAACGTATTTAGAAGAAAGAAATTGATTAAACTTTAGTAGGACAACGCCTTGAAGCTTATCATATTTAAAGGATGCAACGTTTTCTGTTCTAGTCTAGTGTTCTATTTTTAGTCTCTTCAGATTTGCTGACATACCCATATATCTATTCTTGATCTCGTACTGAAGTGGGACCTACATGCTTTGATTCTTTCGAAAGAATTTCGGCAAAGCAGTGATACTGAAAGTGCCAAACTAATGCAAAAAATCAAGTTTCATACTAATATTAAATATTAAGAACATATTTTGGTATTGGGAACTTGTTAGATTGTAATCGAGTAATTGATTCTGATTCCGGCTACGTTTTGCTTTTGGACTATGAAAATTATATTTTACAAAATGCCATTAAGGTCTAGATGCCAAAATATTTATTGATCAATTTTGTTATGGATATGGTGAACCAAATTTATCCAAAGTTTTTTTATAATGAGTATTGACTAGCAGTGTATGCAGTGGAACATGAAAGGTAGTCAGACTAACAAGTTTCCAATGTTGACTTTTTCGATAAAAAAAATTTTGTAAAAAATAATTAATAAATTAAAGACTAAGATTGTAAATATTATTTTTTCAATATTCTGACAGTTTCTTTAGAAATTTGCTAGGTCATTGTACACTCTGTCATTTAGATATCAAACATGTTTTTCTGTAGAATATAGTTAGGATGATAACTAATACTGCAAGATTAATTTTTACATTTTCGAGAAAACAGCCTGAGGTAAAGATCATGTGGTTCTTTGGAGCTTTCAAAACGCCATTATTAATGAAACTTTGCGGAGAAATCTTTGTCATAGAACAAACTGGTAATGATCATAGTTAGAGGCAGCAAGCGCGCAATTCATGTAACAGCACATGCTTTGCAGTTATAGAGACATGTTCTGTAGATCTATTTAATTGCTTAATGAGTTATGATTGAAGTAGATGGTGCTGAATCGGAGAGA
>CABFPE010000076.1:579614-593511 GCA_900660155.1 Hofstenia miamia
ATTTTTTATAACTTTAATCAGCTGTTTTCACTTTCAGTGAATGGAAAATTGTGAACGTTTTAATTTTTATTTAGTTAGTTTACTTTGCATGTCTTTCTGCATCCTTCAAATATATTTTGAGCGTCCCCTTCCAATATTAATTAAATGCAAGGGTTCCAGTTGCTTTATTTGAATGAGGTCTCTCAAATTTCAAGCGTAAATCTTATACATTATATTTTCAGTATTATAAACAGGTTCTTTTAATGTTATTAGTAAGTTCCATAGAAAACTAAAGTAAAATTATCTTATCAAAAAGCAGAACAACTCCGTTTGTAGCAAAATTTAGGAGAGATTCCAGAATGTAAATGTAATTATTATTCAAATTACAATACTGTAAATTTCTCATAGTATAATATTTTTTTCGAACTTTAGATTTTCATAGAAATTCCTCCTAAACTAAACAAATTATTCCCTGTTTATAATAAAAAACAAGAATATTTTTTATAATTTCGCCCGGTAAGCGGCCGGTAATTTTACCGGCCTTTCATGAAATTTAAAAGTGGCTGCAGGCCGGTAAATTGCCGGCCCCGGCCCAATCAGCCTCGGCCGGCTGGTAGCTGGTTCCATCTCTGATACGTTCATAATATTAATAGTAATAATAATAAGAGTGAATGCAATTTACTTGCAAAAATTATAAGAAAAAATTTTAAAAAATTAAGACATAAGCAAATTTAAACATTCAACTAATAATAAACGCAATTTATAATAATAGAATCAATGTTTGCGTAGGTGCAATGCTTATTTAGATGTCCAATATTGGATGTATGTTTCAAATGCATGAAGTGTGTTGCTGTCTTCCAGTATACATTGTTATTGAAGAAATTTGTGTAGCTTTTTTCAAAACTTTTTGTAATTCTTTTCTGTTCGCGTTTCTTAATCTAGATAATTCCACAATTTAATTAATACGTGATCTATTACAATTTTTATCTAAACATTTAATTTAATATAGGCCTTTAGGAAGAGAAAAGATGTGTGACGAGATTTGAACTTAAATAAAATGGATAGCATATGTAGATGAATTTGGTAGAACGGAGATAATATTTTATATTTATTAAGACATACTGATGCTTCGTCATGCAAAGTTTAGAGTTCTTATAGATCAATTAAATGTCTTAGATAGAAGCCTACGCTATTTAGAATTTACGTCAGTTAAAAGAAACGAACAATATTGCAAATGAGACAAGCAGAATGCATGTATCAGTTGTTTATGATAATAGCTTGATATATTGCGTAAGTGATAGAGATAGCGAGTGCTTGCAGTCATTTTTTGAATCTTATTAAGTACGAATTCTTTAAATTTTAACTCATTATCTATCTTTACTCCTAAATAGCTGACTGGTTCATTTTGCATTATCTTGACAGAGCAACATCATTGGAATAGCCCAGTCCTGCCACAAGGCCTCCGCAATAATTAAAGTTCAGCCCAGCCAGAATATGAGTACCAATGCATATTTGCATCTCTCGACTAATACCATCTATTCTGTGTTCAATGCTATTTATCAATGCCCAAAGCTTAGTGAAATTCATTCTAATCAGTTTTTGATATATTTTAACAGATGAAAATCTAATAAAAATATTTTGATTCGTAGATGTTGATTTTAGAAAACAGGGCAACTTGAGGTTAGGGCTTACTGCGACATTGCATTGCAAAACAATACTTTACCAGCACAGACGAAACTGATTTCTTGACACTTTAAATTATTATTTTGGAAAAAGCAAAATATTTTCATAATTACTACATCACCCATTTCAATGAATGTAATTGATTTTGAATATAACTGTATTAGGATTGGTTAGAAATGGAAAGCCAATTAATAAATGGGAAGCGAATTTCATATTTTCTTACTGAACCTAAGCTATTGGATTATAAAGATAGCACTTTCAAGTACAATTCACATCAACTAAAGGGCATCATTCTGAATTTTTCTGCGTTCATACATAAGTAACAAATAAAAATTATAGCCGCATTTATTTAACTGTTATATGAAAAAATTCATAGTATTTGTGAGAATGTTTAAATTAATATTTGTATTCAAATCTCTTTCAATATTTTCTAATATTACGCATTTTTAAAATACACAATAACTAAAATTTCCATCAAATTATATTAAGATCTTACTACCAAATGTGGTTTTTGTTGTGAATTCTCGGATCCCGAAGGTTGAAGCTCAAATCAATTTTTGCATTACAAAGAGTTCCATACTATGTTTAACAGCAAATTCTTCTTATTATTGTGAGAAATTCGAAGAATTCTCCAAGTCTAATTTTTTTTTAAATTAGGTTTTCATTTGAAGTTCTATCCAAATTAACTGGACTTTTGATTTTATGATTGAACAATGGTGCCCAATAGACACTTTTTCTTCAATTGAGGAGAACTCATCCATACCAACGGTTTCAAGGAAATGTATTTTCTTTTTCACTTTCACACATCTTTTGATATAATGTTACTTTATAGATGAGGCATGTAATGAACTGAAGAATCAGGTTTGTAGCATAAGGAGGCTGCCTCACTTAGAAAATAGGCTTGAACACAGCAATGTAGTTTTCATCCCCAAAATCTTGGAATATCCAAATGTTCTCAGAAAGATTACTTTCGGATCATTTACAAAGTTATTTCTTAGAAATGATACTTCATCTTTAGATCAGATTTAAAATAAATTCTAAAACACCATCCTTTTTTTCCCTTAAAATGAAGCGAACATATTATAAAATCTTGGATATTTAAAAATTAGTGAGATACGTCGTCTATATGATGAGATTCGTAAGAATGAATTAACGATGACAACTCTTTCAAGAGTATTAAGTAGCTTATTGGTCCAATTTTTACTGAATAATGAACAATATCAAGTAACATCATTGTTTCGAAAGAACAATACCGCCCTACATTTCAAGTAAGTTTCACTTGCATTTAACTGTATCATTTATAAATCGAATTACCAGACGTATGCTATGAATTTGTCATAGAACAATATAAAAACTGTAATTGTATTAACTAACTTACACATTTTCAAAAGTAACACCATTTATATTTCAGGAAATGAATTAATAAATATGGTTTTCTGATTGAGTTTTGAAGTACATTTTTCAAAAAATTTATTCAAAACTTGTATTTAAGACAGCATTAACATAAAAATTTTGAAATTGTAGGTTGACTATGGAATCTTAATTCTATGCAAACATCGAATCCCATATATCTGACAAACACCAATTCTGAAAAATACTAGAAAGAAACGTGTGAGAAGAATTCCTACAATTATATCATGCTAGGCATATTTTAGAAAGTTAAATGGCACCATAAAAAGTTTAAGCTGATCCAAACTATTTAGTACTATATATTACTTAAAGCGCTTAGTGACACCTTCGCAAATTACGGATTAAAATTATATGGGATGGCAGGCAATAAAAATTTCGAAACTATTTACATATTTAATGCTTCCAAAGCATTTTTGACAGAGAAATTTATATTTAGCTTGTAACCCGAACTTTTGATAGTAGTGGTAAGTAGGGCTTGTCTATAGCCATGTGCATTGTAATATTTCCTGCGTTTATGAAAATATTTTGAGAAAATTACAATTTTTCTATATTGCCCACAAATGTTGGAATACAGAGAAGCTTGATTTCAATTTTTTGATTTGATCAGAAACTCCAAAATGATTAATAAACATGCAACCATTAAAAAAGTATGTGAACAACATAAATTTTCTTAACACGTTCTTAGAACTTTTTAACCATAGAAGATTTTACACACTTGCTTCTAATCTGAAAAGAGATCAAAATGTCTTGTATCCCTGAGGATAGCACTGAAAAACGTTATAATATTAAAAAACATTATTTTTTAGGATCATTAAGTTTGAAAATTAAGTGCTTCAAAACATTCCACATATTGGTACATAAGAATTTTGAAACCTCTTGAATCAGGCAATTTTTTTTTGGATTTCTTTCGATTCATCCAAAAACATTTAGTTTAATTTAATTATAAAATGTTTGGAAATTAAGACATCCCTCAATTTTTCAAATTATTTTAAAATTAAAAAAGTCTTGTTATATGAGTATGAGAAAGTTATCAAAAGCCTTCAATAGCTTTCCTTAGTTTGCATTCATTTGTCAAAATATTTCACAATGTATACATTTATAAAAATTTGAACTATTTACAAATTAAAAATTCCAAAATCGAAAGTAATCAGTCCATAAATTGCAAATACAGCTACTATACCAATAAATATGATTCATAAACATAAAACATACACACAAATACCTCATATATAGAAACCCAGCATATAAAGCTTTTTACAAAGCAAAATAATCTCTATTTATATATTTCAACATTTTTACATTGATTTTTACTAATATATATATATATATGTATATATATATATGTATATATATATATATATATATATATACATCTATGCGAAAATGTTGTCTTTCAAAACTTGTGAAGGGCAAATTAAATTGATGAAATTTCATCAAAATTATTCATGTAGTAAGATTTGCACAAATCTATTGTTAATATTTCCTAAGCATATGAAAAAATTCGCATGAAAAATTGCGAAAATACTAAATATGCTTAATTCGATTTTTTGAAGTAATTTGTATTCCATGTATATTATTGTGATAACTTATAGGAAACTACTTTACAGAATCATATGATGAATACAAAATTAAGAATTCAAATGTCATAATGCTAAGATCAAATATATAGTGTTAATCTCTAAAATATAACTAAAAAAACAAAGTGCATTCAACTCCTACAATTGATTTGAATGACTTAAAACTACGAATCACATTCCAGAGCATGATGAAATGAGCTGAAATATGGATATATACTAATTTTGTCGATGCAAGACAATAATTAAGATAATTGTCATTAATAAGAATTATTATTTTAAGCATAGCTACAAGTTCTTTAAGAAAAAATTATGTACGAGTTAAAATGGTTATATTTATTATGTTTTATGGGCCATTATAGATCTGTTAATTATGATCGATTGTCTTCGTATTTTCTTCAGTGTTAGAGAGAATGATGAAGAATAAAATTTTGCATAAAATACAACACCCAGATTCAAAATATATTAATTTCTTAAAGAGCTATAACATTTTATAAAAGGGTGAAGGTCTAGAAGATGATTATAACCAAAATTACTAATTTCAAAATAAATTATAGGTTGTACATGAAATCTTTTCCCAAAATCTGTAAATAATGTAAATTTTTTATTCATTATGCTATTTTTCTTTATTTAAAAGAGAGAAGTTTTTTCAAAAGTTAAATCACAATGCATTGTAATACATAGATAATTAATAATATGATTTTCACTAATTCCAAGTTTGATTATATTTGCAATTTCCCTTTTGTGAATCTATCATAATTGACTTTCAGCATACATTTTTAAGAATTTTTTGTAATAGCAAGCAAGAAATTCATATATTTTTAATCAATTTATATTTTTAGTATATATTACACATTTATTATTTAAAGCGTTTAGGAAATCATTGGTATAAATATTAAAAAAATTAAGTCTTAGCACTGTCCTTTTTAATGAACTTAAATTTCTAGTATAATATCATTTCAATAAATATAAGAATTTTCTACATTTGCAATCCATTAATTAAAAGCTTAGTAGTCTTATCAGTAAAACCTTGTTCTTGTAATTTAACAGTTAGAACCTCAAAATTCATTGAATTTATGACATAGTTACCAAAAATTATTTGCAAAAAATTTTAATTAAATGCCCTGTTTCTGGGGAGTGTGTTATACATCTAAACAACAATATTCTCAAATGATATTTATGTATTTCACATGTTGATTATTCATTATTCAACGTGGTAATTATAATATCATCCAAGAAATAAATTGTTCAATGCAATTGCAGATGGACATTTTTCGCTAAATATCTATTCAAAGTCGATTTACACAATAGATTTGCTATAGGAAATAAATTGAAAATATCATTATAATATTGGGTGAACTTCATAGAAATATTTTGCAAAAATCCAATCTTCATTATCAATAAGCTTTTTCTACAACTTTTTTTAAACAGAATGACATAATATGACAATTATTTAGCATATGCATATTCCATGTATATAAAAATTACATTGTATTATTATTATTATTATTATTGTTAATCTAACCAGAAGACGTTTCTATGCATCGTACAAATTCCAGGCATGCAATAGATCCAAGTGAAATATTTTGTTTGTTCAAAGAATTTCTTACTGATTGGTATGATAACATACCCTAATTTATTACCATTTTTGACTGTTTTACTCAATAGATTTCCGCTTACCAATTGACTTCTGCTAATCTTACTATCTGCTCTTTATTCACTTTGTCCGTTATTCAAACTGCATAATATTGACTGTCTGGGAAATCTTTGCCTAATTTAATGTTTATCTGGCATTTTAATTTCAATAAACAAAGAATTTATAATGCTGATGGAATAACCTATATTTTCACAGTTGGTTATCCACTACTTCTCCTTGCTTGTTAATGACTGCTAAGTAGATAGATAACTTTCACCAACGAATTTACTGTTTTGTGTAAAACATCAATACATATATTCGCATTTTGACAGCCAATCGGATTTTCATTTGCGTTATCCAATCAATTGTTTCCTGCTGCGCGAATTTATTTTAACAGACATTTTGGCTCTAAATTCATTTAATTTCTGGGAAACTTAGATGTCTTCAACATTTTAAAAGTTTTCATTGGTAAGTTCTACCTTTAATATCCATAATTTGTTATTGCAAATCAGATAAAAATCTATGAATTTAGGATCTTCTAAACTATAACATTATTCAAATATATTTGTAAATGAATTTAATTCACACAACTAGTCTAGTAAGCCTGACAGACTAGATGACTACCCCATTATGCTATATAATTGGCTTATCAATGAATCACAAATCCATTTAAAATAAATTCCAAATTCAGTAGTAAATACACAAGCAGGATTGTATGTAGCCATGAACCTGAAACTAAGTCTTATACAGTACGTTTATCCAATTTTAAATTTCTTAGGTAATTCTATTATATTTAAATTGGCAAATGCCTTCAATTTTTTCTTTGGTTTGCATAGATATTCACTTTTATGTCATATTTATCCCCCTGAGAATTTTTTTTCTCAATGAAGTGTTGTTCTAAACTTTTTACTTGTCTAAAGATATTTGCAACAGGAAGCGTGAGTGCAGTATTGCATATAAAGTGGTGATAAAATGAAGAAAAGTAGGAATTTCGTAATGAAATGTTATATCCATTTGTTTATAGAAAATGCCATCAATATTCTGCATATGTAAATAAAAACTTCAACAATAAATTTTGTAGGAAAAATTCGAAATGAGGTGCAAAATGATACTTTGAAGTTTTTAGATGTCTTTAATATCACAAAGTATTTTAAAACATATTATTTGAACATCCTAAGAACATGAAATTTTAGTTAATGCAAGCAAATACTAAAAAATAAATAACTAAACTTTTGAAAATCATATAAACCCTTTTTACAGAGGTCTTAATCTCGCGAAAAAAGCCCATCATAGAATGGAGAGAATATCTAACGAAAACCAACAGTTGCTATATGTTGTTGGCTACTAATATTTCAAAATGCCAATATCATCTAATAGTACATAACTCATTCATTATTTTGCTTCACTAGGTTTCACCAGGATTTCAGTAGCAACGTGAAATGCCTAAGGGCTCAATTGCTTGCTATTGTTTTTTAATTAAATCTATTTAACATGTGTATAAAACTCAATTATTATCACAGCCAAAATTCGCTATTTTTTTTCAATGTATGAAAATTTATGAAATAATTTAATACTATATATATATATATATATATATATATATATAGTTGTGTGTTACATACTATTTGAGGTTTGGAAAATTGCATTAATTATATTAAATACTTTTTAAATTGCAGAAATAAAATTGTCCTAAAATATACATTGTACATACTTTCTGAAATTATCAAGTACTTTCGGTTTGTTGCAGATATCGCAAGTCTTTCACAACTGCCATAAAATTCAGCTAATTCCGAGCTTTAGAGATTATAGTTCGACTTTAGCATTCTTACAATACTTTAGCCAATACTTTAGCTGTTGTAGCTGTGTGTGTTTACGTCTCACTTAAGATTTTACCTAACACTTGATCATTGATAAATTGCTGAGTACTTAAATTATCACTGAATTTGAAACAAGATTGATTTGGCCAATAACTACAAGAATTTATTTTGCTATAATTGTGAATATTTTGTTATCAAAAAATTTTTAAAAAGCTGTCGCTTGCTTCTTAGATAAAAAGTTTGTTTAAGGCAGTTAAATAATAGTTTTAATAATTGTACTATTTTTATTGCTTTGTAATAGTAGTAATTTAAAAGAAATAGTAGATATAATAAAAGAAATTTAAAAGAAAAAGTTATCTGACAGTCGCTTTCAAGGTTTTGTTACTTATTATATATATTTAAATTTGAAGAGTATCTGGTGCCACGCTGATGAAATATTAGACAAGCATTCTTCTTACACTAAAATGAAATAGGTCAGTCTACTTTTATCCTTACACTGTAACACATTTAATCAATGAACGTGTGTTATTTAATTCATAAAAAGATTAATATGCTTCAATTATTTGGTAATGAAGAATAATTATTGAAAATATATTCAAAATTTAATTGCATTATTAATGTAAAATAGAATATAAGAAAGCTGATTTCGTTTTGATCATGAATACGAATTCCAAAATTTATATCTATTCAGTAAAATCAAACCACACTTTCAGTATTTACAATTTTGCAGAAAACCTTTATAATTTTTTGTTTGATACAATATGGATTTCTTCATTTTGATAAGTTGAGACATGTATACGCGTTTTTTTCATGTGACCCACATTGATGCGGTAGACCGTCACATTTGTAAGCATCTAAAATTTGAAAGGCGTTTTGCAGGAACTTGAATGCAAAGATATTTTAATGCGAATAATATATACGTGACTATATACATTTTCTGGAAATAAAGCACTAGAAACGTATTTATGTATTTGATAAACATGTTAAATTTAGTGCCCATTCAACTTAGTTTCGAAATATATTTAAATGATGAATGTTTACGTGCGAAAAGATAGAAATCGGTATTTTAAGTATACATGAAAATTAACTGTCGCCGCTATGTCCTCGTCAAGACCGGTCATGTTACTAAATAAACGCTCGCTAATTGTATCATTGCGTTGTTAGTTTATAACAACAGGTATGTCAGCAAGTCGGGCAGGTAAACATTACGAATTTTCTTGATCATGTTACGAACTTGTAGTAATTGACAATTTAAATCATTACGCCTTTGTTTTACCCAATTATAATAACCGCATATAAATATATAACCGTCGTTGCAATTACCACACTGTCGTATCAGAATGCTGATATGTGAAATTAATCCCTGTTTGGGTGTGGGAAGAAATGGTGGCGATAAATAGTAAATCGCGCTACTTATGAGGACTTTGCATGCTAAATTACTAAACGTGGTGGTCTCTAATAGACCTACATGAAGTGTAGATGATTTTCCTTCATTCACTCGGATCATTTAGCGAAGAATAGTCATGTTGATGCTTAGTTTACTACCCGTCCTTATGACCACGTTGTTACTTCCTACGACGCGAATCCATTGCAGACTACAATCCATAGAGGTAATTTTCATAATATACGTATTTATCAAGTTTTGGATGTCTTACTACAATAGCCAATCGTGCTTTACTAAGATCTATTGTTACACAGTATTAACATAGTAGTTACATTGTTCAAACATCTTACATTACATTTGGCTTTCAATATAATCTACTCTCTGAGATGTACTGGGTTTTGCAAAAAAATACTTCAAATATTTAAAAATTTTAGTGCGATATGCTATACTTGACTTTAATGCAAACCTTATTTAGGCTATGATAACTAATATTTTAACTGCAGTATTCTAAAAATATATATATATTTTGTATTCTTTGCTAAAAAATATTGCCCTCCAAACGCAAAGCAGCTATTAGTTTACAACCTGGTTGTTAGTATTTTGCACATTTATTGCACCCACCGTAAAAAATTGAAATCCATGTTTGTACTTAGTTTACTGTGTCTGATTTGAAGATCACTTAATGTTACTTAGTGGGAAAAAGGCCCAACTGTAATAAAGCTTAAAATGGTATCATACATGTAAATAACTGAACACTATTAACATAGAAGTTGCTGAGAAATTTTCTAAAATAATTTTCTTTTCTTGAAACTTAATTAATAACAGTGCTGAAGTTTAGCAGTTTTTGTTAAAGTAATTTAATTTAACATATCTCACACTGTTCAAGCATAAATCCTTTTATGATAATGATAAACGTTTCTCTCTCTCTCTCTAATTTTCAAGTAATACACTTAATCGTTTTGATTAGTTATCTTTTTTATGTAAAATTTTGATTCCTTCTAGAACCAATGAGGCTGTTTGCAAAAGAGGAATGCTGAAACGTGCTTCTTAGGGAATTATTCAATTCCAATCATTTAGATACGCATACCTTATAATTATAAACATAAATTCAGTTCTTGTTGTAGCTTCATTTGCATTCCCTCAATGTTTAGGTTTTTAGTTCACAACAATTAGGTTCATAAATTTGTTTCTAAAATCAGTGTTAAGAATTCATATTTATGCAATTTTTTCAAATTTAAATGGGAAAGTGCTCATTATTAATCGTCTCATACAAATTAATGTACAATAGCTGATGAAAATGAATGCATTAAATTACGGAAACATTACCTTGAGAACCAAATTTTATTGCATTACGTTTAACATTAGTTTTTATATTTCTAAAATTTACATATTTAAAAAAAATCAAGTAATAAAAGGTAATAAATATTTTTTTTTATCTTTTTAGCATTTTTCATTGTATCGTATATGATACAGTTGGTAATTAATTTTAAGTTTTTGTTAAAATTTGGAAAAAAACTAGTAAAAGTTTTTTAAGTATAATTTAAAAATTATTAATAGAAGATAAAAATACAATTAAACTTAATATTGTTCAAATACAAAATCACTACAAAACTATATACATTTACTCCACATTACACATGATAATGATAAAAAAATTGGTGAAGTTCATTCGAACTGATGCTAACTGAAGGCGATGATTGATTTTCATAGATGAATGTTTTTTTTGGAAATTAGAAATAGTTGTTATGTAACCAAATGCTATATATCAGCAACTTTTCATCGGATTTGGTTATTTTTTTTATCTGATGTATATGATTCCTCCTCAGAAGAAAGTTTTCTTGAAGAACTGCTTCAGGCTTTTCTGACAATTGTGGATCATCCAAGCCAGGTTAACTTCACAAACCGTTAATGTCTGTCATTACTGTACAAATACACTTTGGTCGCATTCAATTATTTATTTTTAGTCCCACATGTATCGTATATGATGCATCACTCAAGGCTGATTTTCGTCGCGAGAATAATTTTTCAGTAAATTATCAATTACGTGCTTATCAACAGTCCTAATAAAACCAGTTGAACGTCGATGACGTGAAGGATGTTAATTAAAACTCAACGTGAAGCTTAGGTTTTTGCTAATTAAGCGCGTTCGTTTAGCTCAGCATGGTACCGGTAATTACCCATTAAGAATTGCATTAATGTTTTTAAAAGTTTTGCAATTAAAATTTGCATCATATATGATACATTTTGTCTCAGGAGGTTATTAAAGATGTCTTTAAAGTCTCCACTTATATATGTTATTTGAGCTCTACAAATGTACATTAGAATTACCTTTTTGAAAATCTATTTCAGAAGCACCAAGTCAAAGAATAGTACTGACTGCTTGTAGAAAAATATTGATTAATGTAGGAACATTTAGCAACGGCTGATAAATCAATGAAATTTCAAATATTTAGTGTTTTCAATTTGAAATCAAATTCATAAGTTTTTTTAATAATGCGTTATTTTAAATCATTTTCAAAGATTTTGCATTAATTGCATTGGGAAATAAGTGAAGTACATTAAAATCAAACAAATTGAATTCCGAAATGGCCTTAATTCATTAAGATATTAACTGTAGCTGGAAGCATGACTACATTGACCCACCCTGAATTTCGCTGGATAGGGTTGCTAGTGCAAAGTAGAAGGTGGATCTGATTAAGATTCATATAAATGGGGGAAATTCTTTAATAAAAAATCCTTGCTTTTACTTTGGAGTTGAGTGCAACAACAATATATAAATATAGTATTACGATTGGTCCTAGATCATCTAAAAAAGTCTATTTTTGTAAGAAATTCTCACTCTTAATGAAAGTGAATAAATTCTAATTGCATTCGCATACTTAAAATTAGTTTACAGCTTCAACACTGATTATATAAAAACGAACATGCATATTACTGTACTGAAGCAATGATATGCCTGCGCTGCTTTTCTAAGATAAAAACTAATTGNTTTTTCATTGTATCGTATATGATACAGTTGGTAATTAATTTTAAGTTTTTGTTAAAATTTGGAAAAAAACTAGTAAAAGTTTTTTAAGTATAATTTAAAAATTATTAATAGAAGATAAAAATACAATTAAACTTAATATTGTTCAAATACAAAATCACTACAAAACTATATACATTTACTCCACATTACACATGATAATGATAAAAAAATTGGTGAAGTTCATTCGAACTGATGCTAACTGAAGGCGATGATTGATTTTCATAGATGAATGTTTTTTTTGGAAATTAGAAATAGTTGTTATGTAACCAAATGCTATATATCAGCAACTTTTCATCGGATTTGGTTATTTTTTTTATCTGATGTATATGATTCCTCCTCAGAAGAAAGTTTTCTTGAAGAACTGCTTCAGGCTTTTCTGACAATTGTGGATCATCCAAGCCAGGTTAACTTCACAAACCGTTAATGTCTGTCATTACTGTACAAATACACTTTGGTCGCATTCAATTATTTATTTTTAGTCCCACATGTATCGTATATGATGCATCACTCAAGGCTGATTTTCGTCGCGAGAATAATTTTTCAGTAAATTATCAATTACGTGCTTATCAACAGTCCTAATAAAACCAGTTGAACGTCGATGACGTGAAGGATGTTAATTAAAACTCAACGTGAAGCTTAGGTTTTTGCTAATTAAGCGCGTTCGTTTAGCTCAGCATGGTACCGGTAATTACCCATTAAGAATTGCATTAATGTTTTTAAAAGTTTTGCAATTAAAATTTGCATCATATATGATACATTTTGTCTCAGGAGGTTATTAAAGATGTCTTTAAAGTCTCCACTTATATATGTTATTTGAGCTCTACAAATGTACATTAGAATTACCTTTTTGAAAATCTATTTCAGAAGCACCAAGTCAAAGAATAGTACTGACTGCTTGTAGAAAAATATTGATTAATGTAGGAACATTTAGCAACGGCTGATAAATCAATGAAATTTCAAATATTTAGTGTTTTCAATTTGAAATCAAATTCATAAGTTTTTTTAATAATGCGTTATTTTAAATCATTTTCAAAGATTTTGCATTAATTGCATTGGGAAATAAGTGAAGTACATTAAAATCAAACAAATTGAATTCCGAAATGGCCTTAATTCATTAAGATATTAACTGTAGCTGGAAGCATGACTACATTGACCCACCCTGAATTTCGCTGGATAGGGTTGCTAGTGCAAAGTAGAAGGTGGATCTGATTAAGATTCATATAAATGGGGGAAATTCTTTAATAAAAAATCCTTGCTTTTACTTTGGAGTTGAGTGCAACAACAATATATAAATATAGTATTACGATTGGTCCTAGATCATCTAAAAAAGTCTATTTTTGTAAGAAATTCTCACTCTTAATGAAAGTGAATAAATTCTAATTGCAT
>CABFPE010000076.1:598009-611106 GCA_900660155.1 Hofstenia miamia
GAAAACCCACTTGAGAGAGGTTGAATTTGGAATAATTTTTTTCGAGATAATTGCACAGAGATAGGGTTTGATTGTAGAGTTTGACGTATTGAATGAAGACATGAAAGTTTGAAAAGAATTGAGATAATGTGGGATATAGAAATTGGAAAAAATATTGAATTGGAAATAAATTTAAATGGTTGAGATTGGAAGCTGAAATAAGTAATAAAAGTGAACTTGACATAAAAATTGAAAATTGAGGTATTTGTTTTATAAACAGCTCATATCTCTTTTCAAAGTCGAATTCTTACATAAGCGACTTTGAACAAGCATTTCTTGTTGAATATATTGGTCGGAAACACACGTTCTAAAGACGACTTTGAACAAACAACATAACAAATTCAAATTACAAATTGGGTTTAATCTATTGAACAAAAACATACGCAAATTTCTTGATTGTTTCATTGAAAGATGTGCACACTATATTGTGAATAGTATTCTATTAAAAAAATCAAATTTAAAGACAATTACCATGGTTTAATCTACTCATCAGAAACCTATGGGAGCTTTACCCTTTTTTCATTCTAATGTATTCGCCCTATATTGTTAATAGAGTTTCACCAAACCCATTTTAAACCCATTTTACGTTTATTCCCTTTGACAAAAATGCACTTTTTTAGGCAATAAAAAATAATTCAGGGTTTTACCCTTTTTTCGTTTTAATGTATACGTGCTATATGGTTAATATAGTTCTGCCAAACCCATTTTACATTGATTCCCTTTGACGAAATTGCACTTTTTTAGCTCTATAAAAAAACATATGTAATTTCATTCTTCTAATATCTTTACCCAAAAAGTCAAATTTGGAACATGATAAAACACGTCTAACTATTGCTCAGAAAGTAATGAATCTATGTGCGCAGTTTAAGCAATGAAATTAAGTGCGCAACCATGGATGATTGAAACCATGCTCTGCAAACTTTTTTTTCTAAGTTGATTAAAAATTGAAATTCAAAGTAAACTAGATGAAATTAAAATAACAAAGGAAATGAGTAAATTTGCTCACAGAATTGGAGATAATAGAGTGAGTAAGAGTTAAATTGTAGAAATTGGATAAAAACTGACCAAGTAATAGGCCTTGAAAGTAGATGTATTTTGAACTTTTAAAATGAGTTGAAAGCAGATAACAATGAATTTGTCTGTTGTTAGAGGTCGCAGACAGAAGAGATTTGAAAACCCACTTGAGAGAGGTTGAATTTGGAATAATTTTTTTCGAGATAATTGCACAGAGATGGGGTTTGATTGTAGAGTTTGACGTATTGAATGAAGACATGAAAGTTTGAAAAGAATTGAGATAATGTGGGATATAGAAATTGGAAAAAATATTGAATTGGAAATAAATTTAAATGGTTGAGATTGGAAGCTGAAATAAGTAATAAAAGTGAACTTGACATAAAAGTTGAAAATTGAGGTATTTGTTTTATAAACACCTCATATCTCTTTTCAAAGTCGAATTCTTACATAAGCGACTTTGAACAAGCATTTCTTGTTGAATATATTGGTCGGAAACACACGTTCTAAAGACGACTTTGAACAAACAACATTCAAATTACAAAAATTTATTTGGGTTTAATCTATTGAACAAAAACATACGCAAATTTCTTGATTGTTTCATTGAAANGCCAAGGCGCCTTGTAGATTTTCCTATATAGATACACTACATTTAATTCATTATCTAATAACTAAACTTCTTGGCGCCAAGGCGCTTTGTAGATTTTCCTATATAGATCAACAACATTTAATTCATTAACTAATAATGAAACTTTTCGGCGCCAAGGCGCCTCGTGCATGTACCACATATATCATATTATATATAGTATTATATTTTCTANCTATATTGTGAATAGTATTCTATTAAAAAAATCAAATTTAAAGACAATTACCATGGTTTAATCTACTCATCAGAAACCTATGGGAGCTTTACCCTTTTTTCATTCTAATGTATTCGCCCTATATTGTTAATAGAGTTTCACCAAACCCATTTTAAACCCATTTTACGTTTATTCCCTTTGACAAAAATGCACTTTTTTAGGCAATAAAAAATAATACAGGGTTTTACCCTTTTTTAGTTTTAATGTATACGGGCTATATGGTTAATATAGTTCTGCCAAACCCATTTTACATTGATTCCCCTTGACGAAATTGCACTTTTTTAGCTCTATAAAAAAACATATGTAATTTCATTCTTCTAATATCTTTACCCAAAAAGTCAAATTTGGAANCATAATATATATATATATATAATATTTCGTGATTTCACATTATTTCTACTTACATTCTATGTTATATTGACATCCCAGCCTCAACCCAAAAAATTGGTCAAATACAAAATTTATATATTTTCTAATCTTTTTTNTATTGACATTCCGGCCCCAACCCAAAAAATTGGCCAAATACAAAATTTATATATTTTCTAATCTTTTTTTGGATATAAAACCATATTAGAAAGCGCATTGAACTGCTTTCAAAACTCGGCAATTAGCATTTTTTAAAAATCTAAAGATTTTTTATCATTTCTTTTGGCAAATACAGAATTTATATGATTCTAAAAGTTTTTAGATGTAAAACCATATTATCAAGCAATTCCGCCCAGTTTCAAGATCAATTTCATAAGCACTTTTTAATAATTTGCAATTTCATAGCTTGTTCTACCCACATTCAAGCAATAATGTATCTCTTTAACATATTTAGGCTTAACCCGGCNTTTTATTCTTACGTATACTACATTCAATTGCATTACAAGAAAATTAAACAGTGTCATGTGACGTCAGCAAATAACTAGTGAAAGTGCGGCGTAGATTATGCACTATGCTTAAATGTAAGTGAAAGAGGTTTTTTACAAATTTATATATCCTATAATTAATATATTATCTAGCTCATCATCAATTGCTTAAACGCTATTGGTTTACTATGCAATGCTAAAAAAATTTTGTTCGTAGCCATAGTTCTTCACGAGTGAAAATTTTGCAAAAATTTTTATCCCATATGTCAATTTATAAAGGGAAAAATGAAGTAGATTTACATCATACTATAAAATAATGTAAAGATCTTATCTGTATCATTTGAATTTCTTGAGTCAATTTTGCATTTAATGAATTTAAGAGGTAAGTTAAGTCGTGCGAACAAGAGAAATACCTTAAATTATATAATATTGAAGAGGATCAAGACACATTTTTTCCGGCAATTTGTATAATAGATGCTCGGCTAAATTTATCCGTAAGTTTAATCTATAGTTGATTTTTAAATGCTGGAGGCCCAAAAACGCATTTAAGAAAGAAAACAATATGCATTTCAAGTACATTTTGTTAACACGTAATTGAATACGTCATTCTGTTTTGCTGTTAGAGGGCTACAACAATTTGTGGCTACAATTTCTGTAATGCATATTCGAAAAAACTTGCTTATGAAAGATTGAGTAATATATAAGTTGAGAATTCCACTAAAGATCTATGTGGGGTATCACATACCCCAATGATCTCTTGAAGACAATTGCTGTGTAATCATTTTGCAATGACTGAAAACATATTAAAGTGACTGCTTATAAAATAATAGTAAAAGTCACAAAGTTAAGTTACTACCAAGTTATTTTTATTAGCATACTAGAAATTAGAAGGTCAAAAATACAAAGTCCTATAGATCAATTACAAAAATTCTACTCCTCACTTTCATGGTCAAAACATGTTTCATTAAAAACTAAGACGTTCCCCTCTTCTCTCTATTTCCTTATGTCATCACTGCCGAATTCACTTAATTCTCCTTCGAAATAAATTTTCTTAAAAGCATATTGTCTCTCCACTCTCTACTATAATTCCCAATGCTGGTATCTAAATTCCTCTTCTTCTATTAAACTTGACAGGCTCTTTCATCGCGGTCTTCGCTGGATCTTCTCTTCTAACCAAGGTTACCTAAAAATTCCTTCTTAAGGCTAGACTTTTGTCAATTTCTCTTTAACTCAAGCTTCTAGTTTCATTTTTCTTAACAAATTACATCTTGACATTTATGACTTAGATTTTTCCGATTTTCTTAAATTCTCAAATCCTACATATAATTCTTGTTGTTCCTTTAATGACATGTTTCATTTCCCGCAACTTGTTCTATCGCATAATCCGTCTTGCTAACTTCATTATCTCAAATCTAGAAATTTAACTTTGGTCTAAATCTCGATTCCTCACATTTCTTCTTTTTCCTTATCTCGAATGGTCTTCCATAAAATTGCGATTTCTTCTCATTCTGTACTTGCTCCTCCTGTCATTAATTTCTCTAATTTTTTGATATTTTTCTCTGTATAAATTTAATTTAATTTACCGCTTTGTTGTACAATACATTTTTATTATTATTATTGTTATTATTGGTCAATTTGAAAAATTAATTTTTAATATGCGTTGTAGAGTGTTATATTTTTTGGATATCCAGAGATATGATTCCAAAGTGTCCATTTCCTTGTTTAGATATCGATTTACTGGATTGAAATTTAAGGCGAAACTTAAAAGTTTTCGTCGCATTTTTGAATCAATACAATTCTTCACAAAAAAATTTCATACGATGTGTGAAACAGCTTTTAATTTTTTAACAAATAACTGCAAGTGATATTTGGTTTTGCTCATAACGGCTGAAACGATGAACTACTATGTAAGATTGGATTAATCCATTGCCTACGTTGACATATAGTTGCCGAGTTGGTAAATATTAATCCACTTGATATATTTCAAGCTCGAAATAGATTTTTGTTTATCACAGGAGTCATAATTGTTGAAAATAGAAACATTGCGACTTGTAAACTAACTTAAGTTCTTAAAGGTAGGGTAAAGTTAAGAAAGTTTATCACTACATTTCGGTTTTTTGTGATAGTAAATTTTCATTCAGACATATGGTACTCATTTGTCTTTATTAACACGTGTTTTTCTATTATTTCTGATGCAGACGCTTTTCGGCACAATTCAAAAGAACAGAAAACAACGCCACAAAATTTCATAATTATTTTATTAGTATTGAATAGGTTGTTAACACAAGGTTAATGTTTAGCATTTGTGGCTTTTTCTGAATTATCTCGAATTTACATAAATTTTAAAGAACGTCTGCTGTATGGAATCAATAGAAATATGAAAAAACAGAGGTTCATTACAAAAAAGATATTTATAGTCATAGAAATAATTGAATAAAAATAATATTCAGTACATGATTAGTAGTAGGGTACTTCAAGAGTTTTTCAAAGCTTTGGAAGTTGAAAGTAATATAAATCTATCAAATTTACCTATTTTTTCATAATAATTCAAATGATTTAAAATTTAATCTCCTGTTAGTAAAATGTTGATATTGTCAAAAATTATTTCAATTTTAATTTATTCAGCAAATGCGAAAATTTGATATATTTTTTTCTGGATTTTAGCCTATAAATTCTCAACTAAGTGTTGCATGACAGCGTTGATTATAACTTTCGCTTGGATTTTTAGGGTTTAAGAGGTGATTAACTTCTAAAGAGCTCTTTGTATCGCTCTTAAAGTGCCAATTTTTTGTTTATTTAAGGTCACTATCTTTATTGGAAATCAGTTTCCATAATCCCAAAATTGGATTTCCCGACTCAATAAATTTTCTTTCCACAAATTTGTGCAAATTTGAAATTAGTGTTTCATTAATAAAATAGCTATTACTTTATAAATTATAAAAATGTATATTAGGTTTTTATATTAATTACACGGTGTTGACTGATTTTACACAAAAAACTATACTTTTTGAGTAATTTATATTCAAAGTTAAAGAAAGCTTGCATGGCTTTATTTGTTGAAAATGTCTACGACCATACGTTTATCATTGCTCAGGATATTGGATCTTGACACCCAAGTAACATATTCTTGGCTATTTGAAGATTTACAGACCTTACCACTTGCTATTCTCATGTTTGACCTGAATCGAAAAACCACAATATTGACAGTTGTTTTTATCTATAAATAAGGGATTTTCCCGTACATCCTGCAATCAACGCAACTTTTGAACCTGCACTTTACAGGATTGACCTCCAATACTTAAATGTCCTGAGGAGAAAGTATGCATGTCTAACCTACAAAAATTTTCAAGGGAAAAGTGAAGCAATCTAATAATATTATACTTTCATAAATTTTCAGATCTCCATTATCCTTCCAATACCTACAATGCTAAGCCTAAACAGAAGACAACACGAAATTTTCCTTGCTAGATTGAAGAGATGGGATATTACCATGATGTCTACTGAACTTCATTTGCTGAAATGTAAATTGAATGTTTTTCATGAAAATTTATGTTTGTTTAGTGACGAACAAAGGAAAAATTACACTAACTACTCAAGAGACTTATTTAAGAATGTGGGTATATTTAGAAAATATTTAAATTTGCAGAATTATAAAAGTTATTTAAGGATTTTTGGTGTCTCTATCATAATACAATTTCCGATTCCTATGTTCAATGACCTATTTAGGCAATAAATTCCATTCGTGATATTTCTTAAAGTATGGTTTCTACTATAAAAATGACCTCAAATTCATCTTCAGCAACATCAAATTGACCAGAAACACCGAAAATGTACTCAACTAAGAAAAAAAATTTTTTGTCACACAGTGTTATCAATTTGATATTTCTACATTTAGTTTGTTAAAAAAAACAAGAAATTGATTGAACATTGTAATAAATGACTGAAAAAATATTATTTAGTTATTCTTGAATACATTTAAGTCAATTAAAAAAATTTCTTTATGCTAAAAGAGAAAAAATCATATATTAAAAAATTTCACTGAAGCCTGTTTTTTGTCGTAACACATTAAAAAAATTTTTGATTATTCATTGAAAGAATATTAAATGTGTTTGACTAGTAACGACTAGTCTTTCGTTGCATTCTAATATAAATATTTTAAATTAAACTCATATTCAGATAACATCGAAAATGGCCCAAAGTGTTTACTGTAAAATCTGATTTTGTCTTGTCATTGCATTAATAATACTCCTGAAGAGGAGAGATTTATGGTGATTTTATCCTTGTTCAAGGAAGTTGCTATTAAGTTTGTAACAAAATTGATTATATTGATATTCATCCGATTTTTCCTGATAAACTTTGAATTTAAAGAATAGCTCCAATTCGTTTCTTAATTCGAGAACTACAGGTATACCCCATCAATTCAACGTGTACAATTTTGCTATTTTACGTGGTTCGTTCAATAATGCCTCGGAATAACTAAGAAAGAAACATTATAATTCAATCAAAGGAATTGCTTTTGAAAACTGTTTATATGCATCAATTAAATTAATGTCATTGCCTGCAGTATACGTACAATACGCACACATTTAATTTTGTCACATAGGGATAAGCTAGAATACGGAATTGTGATAAAAGTCTATATCGAAATTTGTAATTGCTTAAATAAGCATGGTGATGCCCTTATATATAATATTGTTACGGAGGACGAATCATCTTTTTCATTAAACTTACCTGAATGGAGACGTAAAGAAGAGAAACCTCCTTTGAAGATGAGAATTGGCACCTCACATCAAAAACAAATGAAGCTTTCAGTGTTTTGGGATAAAGGTGGAGTCAATCACTTAAACTTCTTGCCTAATAGACAAACAATAAATGGTCAATAGTATGCCAATTTGGTTGAGGCCTACCATGAGAGGAACCGGAAATCAAGAACTGTTCCAATTTGGCTCCTTGTTCGTAGTGCTCATATCCATGCAAATAATATTGTACAATTTCAAAAAAAGGAGTGGCCTTACACTTCTAAAATATCCACCGTGACACAGGGATTTTGCTCCAAACGATTACTTTTTATTCAAGAACATGAAGAAAGCATTACCTTGGACATCACGTTGAAACAGCACATGCACTCCTGGAATTTGCTTAAAAGTGGTTTGCTCAGCTCCCTGAAAAAATTTTGGCTGATGCATTTCAAGAATTAGTTATTGTATGGAATAAGTTGATTGCTGCCAATGGTACTTATATTAAAATATAATTACATAAGTTTTTCGAGCTAGTAATGAATGCAAGTCAATAAAAATTGTTTTAGTTTTTTGTGCTGTGCTAAAGAGTATATTTCATTGTGTCTTGATTAAGTATGTTCACGGACGGTTGTAGTGACAAAAACTGCTACCCTTGAAAATCTGGTATTTGTAATGATAATGAAGTATTTCAATGTGTGTACTGCAAAATTTATTTTCATTTAATTAAGTAGACTTGCTACGACTTCTCTAATGCACAAGCAGATCTACTGCTAAATTAGAAAGAACGCCTTATTATCTTTTGCAATGTGTTTTCTGATGCGATAGAAAGAAGTTTTTCCTAACTTAGAACTTAATACGAATAAATTAAATAATGAATACCAAAGACAAAATGCACTATTGTTAAGAAACATATCCAAAATAGAAAAGCTGAAGGTTGATATGGATCAATTAAATACTTTTTAGTGAAATTGAGAATATGTCATGAGAAATTCAAAATGACCCAGTTAGAGAGCACTGGTGATTGTAATTTTAAATTTCTAATGTTTTCTTAATTCAAAATATTTTTTAACTAGTTTTAAAGTTCTGAATAAAGACGTGTTTACTAAATTCATTGGGATATACTGGTGTCACATTCTGGTAGATATCATTTCCAGTAGTCATAGTGAAATCTAAGTATGTTATATTAATGTGTGTTCAGAAAAGAATCTCATAGAAGACTATGCAACTTGTCTACCAAGAAAAAATTAACATCTACTTAACACCAAATATATCGAATTAAAAATTTCGGTTTAAAAATTGTTTTATATTGAAAAATATATCAGTAACAAACTAATCTTCAAAAAAATTTGGATGAGATGCAAAAAAACTCAAAATCATGTTCAAATTCAACAGTCCCTGGCTTGACAACTCTATTTTGTATAAAGCGTACAAGTTGAAAGAATATCAAAAACCGACTTTCTTTAACAGAGCCTTAAACAAAGACAAGGCTGCAATTGAGAAGCAATTACTGAAAAAGCAATGGGATTTAATCCAAATTTTGAGTCTTATCAAAATCAAATATTTGGAGTTTGTGAATATTGTGAAAACAAAGACCAATTGATTAGCATCTGTTTCTGAACTCTGTGATAATACAAGACCACAATCCATCCTCCTGTTTAGCGTTCGGTAGCGTTGTAAAATATTTGATAAGGTTCACTTAATGGCGTTAACCAAACAACCTGAAATTATTATCTTAACCGAATGCTCTTTAGCCGAGGAAGATTCTTCGTCGTATTATGAAGTATCGAACTATCTATCCCCTCTCCGCTGTGATCGTACAAATATATTAGGTGGAATTGTTATCGTTTACCCACCAATTTTTCAAGCATGCCAAAAGTAATTTACTGTGTAATTTGCCAACTTTTTGTAAAAAAGGTGATTTGTAATTTCCTTGCACACCACTCCCCCCTCCCTCCCACGAGAAACAAATCGACTCTGTTGTTGAATTGTCTAGCAATTTACATTCTATCTAAGCTGGAAAGTAATTTAATTGTTTGCAGCGATTTGAACAGAACTTGCATAATTTATGTTCTGCGCTAGACATATCCTATATCGTGAAAAACAATACAAGACTGTATTCCGGCATCGAGATCATTCTTTGTCCCATCACTGTTCTAACCGGCGAAATCCTTGGAAGCAATGGCACTAAAGACAATTCGACCTTGGCTTCTTCCTCTTTGTTGATTGCAGTCAATTTACTTATCCAAGGAAGTCCATAAATACTGTCCTTATAATGATGTTTAACCACGTCAAGAATATCTTAGAATTGAGCAAATCCTTCAACACCGTATTCCACGATATCCTCCTTCATAAAATGGAAAATTATGGCATTCCAGTTTCCATTAATAAATAAATAGGCAGTTACTTATCTGATCGATCTATTCATGTATTATATGGTGGTATTTGCAGTGACATCTTTGAAGATGCTAGTGGTGGTACCCAAAGAGTCAGTGCTTGCGCTCTTTTTGTTATCTTCTTTTGTTTGATTTAAAGGCAAAATCGATTTTCTTACAAAATTTTTGATGTGCATTCAACATAACTATGGCGAACTTAGGCCGTCCTACATTTCGGATAGGATTCGGGTAAGATGCTGTGCATTTGGGATATTTTGGGTACGTTCGGTATCGGGCATAGTTTAAAAAATCGGTACATATCGATTCCAAATTCTGTACCCCATTCCAACTGTGACATGGAGTACACAACTGTATATAGACTTACGTCAAATAATATTCTTATTGGAAGATAAAATGTAAGATTCCTTATTGAATCTATGTAATTTGGAGATTTTATAGTAACTTGCAATGCGTTTTAAAAAAATTACTTTTTTCATCCCAAATTTCTAGAATAGAAATGATCAATCCATTCAATTTTCATTGGATATTCTGATCTTGTTAATATTTAAATTTTAAGTTTAAATTTTATAGATCAAATGCTTCAACAAATTTGAAACCACAAAGGCTTAACGGAAGCTTTATCAACTCAATGGTGTAGAACGTTCAATTCCTTTAAACTAATCATCTGTATTAATAAGACACCAGCTCAACACATTATTCTAGGACACTTTTTGATTAGACATTAGAAGAATACAAGCATTTTTCATAGTTGAAATTTGCTTTATCGTTCTGGTTACTATTAGATATTTTTACCTTCCTTGCATGTGCTTAGTCTATTTAGTACATAATAAGGAAATTGCAATTTTCATCAAAAGCTTTCTATCACATTTGGTTTCAAATTCAAGTTTTGTTCAACCTACTCGAATATTATTATGATAGGATATCAGCTGTTTATCTTTCATTAAATTTTATGTCTGCTGCATAAGTACAATAGAGGTATGCACATTCGTTAGGGTAATATCAAAAATTGAACTCTTAGCAGATTATTATACTTGCTATTTCTTTTCAGCACTTTGTGAGAACCTATTCATTTCTAAAGATATAACAAAGTAGAGTTTTGAAGCTTGAAGTGGTGAGCGCCAAAGCAAGCGGAAAATGCATGATCTGGCTTCAGAAAAATTGATTGCCAAAAAAGTGAAAAAATGATTTTAGTTCATTACCTTTTGTCTTAAGAATCTTTGCAATGTTCAGTAAGTACATGGAAACTGCTATAAAAGGAAGCATTCTTGAACATTCTAAGACTACAGTTAAACAATAAAAAAATTACATGAGTTTTCACGGAGATCATTTGTAAAAAATATTATGTAAATAGCATTTACGAATGGTTTCAAATTGGATTTTGAGAAGAAATCTATAAATTAAGCTCATCCACAAATCCATTTTTCTTTTAATTTTACAAAGGCAACGCAAAAGTGGGCAACGTGCTTCTTAAATCTTGAAAAAAAATTCCAATTTTGGCATAAAAATGGTATATTTACAACGTGGGATTTTTCAAAACAAAAATATACTGAGAAAAATAAGGGCTAATGATGAAGGAATTTATAAAATAGGTATTCTATTATGAAGAACATATTTGTTTGATTTTGATATATGTTTTCGTGGGGTGGGTTCACTTGCTAACGACTTCGTATGGCACTAGGAACATCCATTCACACAGGACACATTCTAAGCTGACATAAATTTAAATATTTGACCATAGTTTGCTCCTTTTTCAAAAAGCAGTATAAAATTGAATATGATCAATCATAGCATGTTATGATATTGGTTGATTATGGCTGATAAGTGGGTGTTATATATATATATAAATTTCTGAACAATTCTCTATTAAAATTAGATGAAAATCCTTAGGAATATATTATGAAGTGTGGCAATACAAGAGAACTACACTCTACGGAATAGGACTTTATTCAGAACTGAAATTTTGGTAGCGCTCAGTAATTACGTCACATTGCAGTTGGTACACTGACCTTTCCGTTACATCTACCGAGCCATAACTTATTTCCCAATTGATATATTTTAACTCGGATGGTGTTATACCACATTTCAAATATTTACTACTAATAACACTTGTTTGCCTTAAAATTATTTATTGAAAACTTATATCACGTCTTATCAAGTACGAAGCAGAAATTAAAGAGGACAAGAATGGCTGCTCTACGTATTCTAGCTTTTTGCAAAGACCACAAGCTTGTCCAACTCGAAGTTTTATGGTTCCCATCACACTATAAACAAAATAATTTTGTTATTTGTGACATGGAAAAAAACTAAATATGTTTTAGCTAAGTAGCTTTCAAAAGTTTGGTTTATTCACTCTAATTATTGGACACGTATAAAGCCTGAATGTACCTATACATGTAAACATTTACACATCATTATGGCAATTTCAAGTTACTAATAAACAACAACATTTTGGAGACAATATCATTTTGAGGACAACTGTTAAATCCAAAAATGTGTCAACATGATTTAAGAACATCACTTAAAATCGAGAAAAATATTTTATGAGCAATGCATAATTTCGTTTTATATGTGCTGTCACAAAATTACACAAAAATGACAGAAAAATTTTTAGGAAAAGTCATTTTATTTATAATTACGCAATCATATATATATATATATATTTGAGAAATTCTATCCTGTATATAGTACTCTTGTGTTGCTTGTCAAGATGCTGCAATAAATCTATTAAGTAAATGCATTTAAATTTGTATGACTCGATAGCATGTTAGTAGTTATATTTTGAAATCCATTTTTTTACAGCTAAAATTTATGCTATCTAAGTTGTAAGGGATTCCTACTAAGCCATAGAAATGTCTATTTTAACAAGATTTTAAATTTTATACATTTGAGTTAAATTAATTTCAAATGGGATTATTGAAATCGTGCAGTGGTATATATACTGTGCAATGCATATATCCCAGTAAACATTTCGACATTAAGCCAACAGTTGGCTGACAGTCGTACAACGTTGGCCCAACGGTTGGTCCATCATTGGTGCCATCAAAAAATGCAACATTTTGCGACGTCTGGCCAACGGTTGGCTTTCAGTTGGCTGTTCGACGTTGGGCCAACTGTTGGCTTGCAATAATCGCACAACGTTGGCCCAACGGTTGGTCCATCGTTGGTGCCATCAAAAAATGCAACATTTTGCGACGTCTGGCCAAC
>CABFPE010000076.1:636723-647403 GCA_900660155.1 Hofstenia miamia
TAAATGAAAGCTTGTTATTTATGGTAAATCCAAGATATTTCATTGTTGTTACTGAGGAATAGCAATCAAATTTTCTCTTCAATGGTATGATCATTTCCAGGGACTTTCTATAATTAATTTCAAATTTGTTTTCTTCATACCAAGATTTGATTTTATCATTAATTTTTTTGAGAGTCTTCGATATGTTGATGTAATGGTTTGTCTTTTGCTTTAATGATGTTAAAAATATTTAATTTTTTAGTAATAAGTTTATATTTAAACGCTTTCTTGTATATGTTGTTAAGCTTAGATAAAGATTTTTCTGATTCACCTGCATATACTTGTATGCCGTAAATTATAATAGAATTAACTAGGGAATTAAATAAGATTTCAGTTTCATCTTGATTTAAAAATCTTTTTACTTTAAATATTATATAGAAATTTCTCATTGATCTTTTATAAACTTGAGCAATATGTTTTGTAAATGAAAGCTTGTTATTTATGGTAAATCCAAGATATTTCATTGTTGTTACTGAGGAATAGCAATCAATTTTAGATATATTATCAACAAATTTTCTCTTCAATGGTATGATCATTTCCAGGGACTTTCTATAATTAATTTCAAATTTGTTTTCTTCATACCAAGATTTGATTTTATCATTAATTAAATGTGTTAAGTCTAAATTTTCAAGAGTTGGAAGAAAAATCAGTGTATCATCAGCATACTTAATAATAAAACCATTTGTAATATTTAATTACATGGGTTCAGAGAAAAGATGCGCTGCTCATGTGAAAAGTAGTGTTGAAGACTTTTCTAAGTGTAAACATACATGCATTTGCTCAAGATATTTATAGCTTAATAGCCACATGGGCTGCTGGCCAGTCAATTTTTGAAAGAGTACGGGCTGCCACCGGTTGAGTCCAAAAAATTCCGACCCGTTTTCATCCTTGAATATCACATAATTGTCCTAGTATGTATTTCACAGTTGACGCTGCTTTGAGTTACCAAAAATCTGTAGGTCGGAAATTGATAGTTATCGATGCTATAATTTTTTATTAAATTTCGTTAAATCATTTTTTTCAAATGTATGTTAATAACACTTACTACACTATCTCTGACAATTTAACCCTTCTCAAATTTGACATCCTTCAGCAAAGAATATGTGAAAATGTCGATCTGTAGGACGGAATGAATAATTTCAGGGTCTTTAGAAATTGCATTTTTCTTTGAAATCGATCGAAAATGCATGTCTCATAACATAGTAAGCTCCAGATTTGCTCGCATATAAAAATGATACATGCATGGTTTTAGTCAAGAAAAAAATTCCATTTTAAGACACGAATTATTTGACTATTTTGTTCTAGCCTGTCAATTATTTGCCACATAAATTAACAATGAATTTCACATTTATAAAAATATGCATTGTTGTTTCGCTATGTAGTTCCACAATCAAATATTTTAATTTCCTCATTGAAAATCAAACCTATCATATATAAAATCTCTAGCATGAAATTATTAGAATTATCGTTGTGGAAACTCAAAAAACAAAAACACAAATCATAGGACTAGTATTATGTTTCATATATAACTCTACGAAAATCTTACTATTGTACACATAAAGTTGAGTTACATTGAGCAAATTTCATTCTAAAAATTGACCAGTTAATATCAGCATTGATTTTTTTTTCAGAAAATAGTGGTTGAAAGAAGTTATAAGGTATTATATCAATTTAATATATACACTTCAGAGTATCTTGCAGCGAAATATATTAATTATTTCATAAGAATTTATTATTAATTTTTGAATTGAATGCTGTACTAACTCAAAAAAGCGCAGTTCAAAAACTTTTTAAATGTTTGAAGAGCTTAATAATTTGAAGAAACTTTACCATTTGAAATGGAATTATCATCCATCTTTGGTGGGACTGCGAAGCATATGCGACTTTACATGCTGAAATTCTTGCATTCTAATCCCTGTAAAAAGTTCAAATCGCTAACTTACATTGAGATTGCTCATACAAAATTACATCTTTTCAGAATTTAGATATTCTTCATATTTAAGGAAGTGAAAGGGGGTAAAATGTTGGTTTTTTATTGTTTTTTTCAATTTTGCAGTAACAGACTGTGCACTATATTATCATGCGATGAGTCTTCAAAATGAAAATAACGTCTAAAATATTTTGTCTGTTACATTTCATAAAATAAAATATTTTTTTTTCAATTTGTTAGTGACAAATACCAATTTTGTTAGTTGTCAAAATCCTACACTAAATTTCTAAATATAGATTACCGGGGGATTAAGATTCATATTAATCCCTTTGATTAATTACTTTGTATTGCTTAAGCACTTTATGAAGCTTTCTAAATTTTCATCCAAGGATATTGTCTAACTATTGCTGAACGTGGTTGACCATACTGTTGGCAAGTTCCACACAAGTTTATTCCTGATTACTGTGACTGAAGTATTCAAAAAGATTCATTATTTTTGATTGAACATTTCAATCTTTTAAAAATTTTTTCGAATATTACAATCTTACCATTCCTAATGTATAATTAATAAGATGGTCTAATTCCACGAGAGCAGCAACCAGTGCCTTTTTTAAGAAAATGCGAGTGGGGGGGCCAAATGCATATTTTTTGTTCAATCAATTATAAAAAAACCTAGAATGATTCATTTTTCGTTTTTTTCATTATTTTTGATTTTAGCACTATTAAATGCTTAATTCTTATTATTCATTCTGTCGACATTATATTTTTTGTTTAACTTGATAGACAAGAAGTAGTTAGTAGAACAAAAGAGTTTTGTATTGTTTTTTAGATGTATTCTGAATATTAGTTCAGTTCCAAAATTTCTTGACAAAATCTCTTTTCTTGTAAGTCTCTACAGTAGGAGCACTTTCTCTTCTTTCTTTCCTCTTCAAAAACTCCGCAACGGAAGGTCGAGCATCGAAAAGGGCGTTCGGCACCGAATTCCAGGATATCATCAATACAGCCCAAGCAAGTGTCAATCAAAATATTGCGCTATTTTTCCAACTCTTTTTCGCAAATCGCCCCCTATTCTATTTAGTAACTCCTAATTACTAAGCAATTTGTGTTGGCAGCTCAAAGAGACTCACACAACGGCAAGCTTGTTAGATTCTGCGGGTGTCAAGCCCCTAAAACCATATAAAACACCAAACTGAATAAAAATGGAAAATCATGGGGATGCTTACCCTCTATCAACCTTAACTAGAATCATTCTGGGCAGTGAATTTCTTGTAAAATTTCTCCAATATTTTGTTTCAGATTTATGAGAGAATAGGAAATAAATTCTAGTAATGGATTAAAATTTAAGTCAAGTAGTTTCTTTTAAATCAAAGCATGGTGTCTCAAAATGCTGTCATATCATTCCTAATTAAGTATGCTGTATTTTAAATTCTGGAATAAAACTTTCAGTTTCGAATAAATTCTAATGTCTGCGATTACACTCGCATGAATTTGCTGTGAACTAAAGAGTGACATCGGGCATACGATTAAACTCGATCCAATTTCGGGTTTCGGTCGGGTTCGCGCACAAAGATTTGATTGATTATTTAAAACATGCCGATCTAAATCACCGCTTGATTTGAGAAAATCCAAGATGTTCATTAATCCCTATTTGAAAATGATTGAAGTTAATGATCATTTGATTGAAGGGGGATCAATAATTTCAAAAATCAAAGTCAACGTTCCCGGGAGGGTATTTTTTTGGGTCGGTTCGGATTTTGGTAGTAAATATACCGATTGGGTCGGGTTCAAGTCCATGCTTACCTCATATTATCACTCTCTACTGTGAACTATTCACGAAAATTGGATATCAAAACAGACATTTCGAAACCTTATAGAGCGGTTAATAGTAGTTTTTAACTTAATCGCTTTTGAAGTTTTGAACAATTATTCGGGTTTTGCTCAGCCCTAATATCAACCGTTGTACTTCTTGGTATTTTGCTACGTTTTCTATGCATCATGTTCAACAAGTTGTTAGCGCATAGTAATTGCATGAACATTATGTTATAAATTAATGGTGTTATTCAAACTTGATTTTCTCTTAATAACGTAAATTATCCGATGTGAAGGAAAATAATAGGTCTGAAATCTCTAACCTCATTTACACGAAGTATTGCATATATATATATATATATATGTATATATATATATATATATATATATGTATACATATATATAATAGTTTGTTATAATAATCACTATATAAATCTATTACATTTTAATTTTGCGATGGGTATTTTTTCAAAATAAAACCTGTAATTACAAGGATCAATTAATATTAACAGAATTCGAGCCTGTTATTTAACATATAAAGACCAACTCTCCATTCTCACTCGTTTTTTGCTTTGGGTCTGATAAAGTAACAACTTTTTTTTTCAAGGAAATAACAATCTTTAAGAATACCATCCATCAAATACAATTTAAAATTTTTTCCTCTAATTTCATCATAAAATTTAGATTCTCTGTTTAATTGAATGACTTAGTTGAATTTTCATATTTGATCATTATCGGTTGAATTTGGTTCTTAAATGAAATTTTCATTGAAATTTATAATGAATTGAGTGAAACTATTATATTTTACTTTTATTGAAGAAATTATTAACTACTAGGGTGTCATGAGTGGTAGAATTCTTGCGAGATCAATTAGTTTCATGGGATGTACTGGTTGCAGTTCCAAGGAACTGCGATGTAACTATCAATTGGATGATATTTGCAATTGAAGATTGTGATAGATTCATGCCAGCCTATATCATTTCAATTAGATGTTAAATAGGCATGCATTTGAAGATATATGATGCATGAAAAACATGTATACCAATATTAATCTTGTTATTCTTTCATTAATTCCTGGTCTGTTTACCCAACCTGAATTTTGAGCTGAAAAATTAAAAGGAAATTTTATCATATTTATGAATTTTTAACTTACTTGTTAAAATTTTTAAATATTAAAATAAGATGACATTCTGAAATATTTCTTTGAAAATAACTACCAAATGTATTGTCGAATTTGTTAATTTGCTTTGCTTATTACATATTTGGTACAAAAGAAGACATAAATGTACATTAAATTCTCACATGTAAATAAAAATTTGGTTTTAAATGAAGATCTGCGAAAATGGCTTAGGAATTAACAAAGGGATGATAAAATACTTCAGTTAATTAATAATGGTAAATATGGACAATTTAAAAATTTTCCGAAATATTTTTAGAATTTTGTTTCATTGTATTTCTATTAAAATGCATTAACGAAAAAATATTTAGTGAATCCATTAAAGTATTATTTTGTAGAGTACTTGTTGTTGTGATCTTTACAAAATAATGCGAAAGTATTACTTGTATTAAAATATTTATAGGAACAAAAATAGGAGAATTATTAAGTATATCTAAATCATTTATTTTAATCCATGAAGTGTGTCAAGGACCAGCTACTTGTGACAGAACACGTCTGATTGCAAACAGGTGTCAGTTTGGAATTCGCTTTCATTTCTCCAGCAACCCATTTGCCTGGTGCCACCGTGTTGTTTCTGAATTGACAAATTGAATAGGAGGCTAAAAGTAATTGAATGCAGCATGGATATTAAAGGTTGTGTGAAAATCAAAGAATAAATTTGAACATTCAAGACTTTATATATATATATATATATATATATTGGAAATTTGTTTGTCATGCAATCATATATATATATATATATATATATATATATATATATATATTATCTATCAATATATTTAATGCGATGAGTTCATTTAATACACATAATTTTTGGACTATATTGTATATTATTTCTAAAATAAATTATATGTGGCTTGCTGATTAAGGTCATACACTTGAGTTGTTCTTTACTTTATCTTTGTCACCATCCTCATCATCACAATCAAAGGAAGTATTCAAAACTCGTTCTTTTGGAAGGAAACCCTAAAGACATTTATAAACTCTCATGGTAATTGAAAAAAACTGTTTTTTAAAGCATCAAGGAGCTGACTATAATTTTCAATCACTAAAATTGAATATTTTTATGATATTGAAAATTGAAAAAATTACAAAGTTCCCATCTGATTTTCGCTCATATTATTGTAATTTCACTAGCGCATAAATGAAAACATTTCATATTAGTGACTAGTATGACGTCATACTACACATAAGTTAGTGCAGATGAGAAGGATGTAAACTGTTCTAAAATGATCCATTAACTTGTCAATTTGTGAGTGGGAAAACTCTTGACTCTTCATTGTAGCGTAAATATGTCACATTGTGCCAATATCAGAAACTCAAGAATACATATTAAAGTCATTCTTAAGGGAATATTGCTTCAAAATTCCACTAATGCTTCCCATTGTTTACTAAGAAATATGCACAGCGCATATTAGACTGCAAAATATAAAAATGAAACTAGAGTCTTTACATTTCATGTATATATGAAGTGGTGACGAAAAATTACCATTCATGATTACATAATTATATATTTAAATAAAGTTCATTCATATCAAGGCATAAAATATTTAAGTTTAACATTACAAGATATAAAATTGATATAAAAAGATATATCAACTCATATTGGCTTATGAAAAAGAGTGATACAATCTTATTTATCTAAGCAATAAATTCTTTCGAAATTTTAAATATATATATGCATATATATATATATATATATATATATATGTATATAGTGTGTATATGTCTGTATATAGTATTTTTAAGATATCTTTTAATTCTTGTGTTTACCTTGTGTTTTTAATCTAATTTTGATGGCATAAAAATGCAGGCCAATTTAGAGCAATTGCTAAAAATAGTTTTTATGCAATGTATTAATTTTCATACGCCATCGCGCGACAAAAATATTTCGTAGCAAGAAATNTATATATATATATATGCATTCGCAAACGATATATTTCTGGGTGATGCACTGCACTTTTTGCTATTCAGAATTTTGAAAAAATTGCAATTAAGCATATTTTTAAAATGGCTTATAAATTACGAATTGATGTAACGAAAAATTACAATCCAAAGAGATATATGTAATTAATACCAAAAGGAGAATCTCAGGGATGAATTAGTGAAAATTTATTTCAATGAAAAAGAATGATGCGTAGATCTAAGCATTTAATATCCATACAAAAATTTATTTCAATGAAAAAGAATGATGCGTAGATCTAAGCATTTAATATCCATACAGCCAGTTAAGTGTTTGGACAAGTGAAACGAAAATACAGCTATTAAATTTTATGCACACGCATGTGAAGGCCTGAAATTTATCATATCTAGGAAAAAGGAGTATGAATATACAAGAAAATATTTTTATATTCAATTATCAATATATATATATATATATATATATATATATATATTAATATATATATATACATGCATACATAAATACATGTATATACGTTAATATGTGATATGAAAATTAATGCATATTACACTGAACTTGAAGAGCAAAATTTAAATGTAATAAATGAAAATTAAGTGCACGTTAACTTCAATGGAAAACAAGAAATATTGAATTGTCTATTAGTTTGAATTATGGCAATGAAACTTGTGAAAACCAGGTACTCAAACGTAGCATGTGTATGCACTTCAAGGATAATGTATTAACACTAAATAAATAACCTCGATCGAACTTATTTTAAGTCAAAATAAACATTGTAGTTTCGTCGTTGATCATGCAAAACTAATAGTCGAAACGAATTTAAATAATGAACCTCAGGAGAATGGCTGCGCTAAATAAGGTTAGCTCTCGAAATTTTCATTGACATAACAAATTGAATAACCTTAATTCAGTTTTAATTATTGAAGCATGCGTTCACAGTTCACTGCTCACAAACCAATAAAATCCATCACGCATTTAACAAAATCATTATTTATGTTTATGACATATAAAATTATAAGTATCAGGCAAATGCAGTGTATGAAATAGAAATTTTACGTTTTTGATAATAAATTTAAATTAAATTTATTAATTTCCTTTGCAAAGTATTCAATTGTAAATCAAAACAAAATTGAAATCCTAATTTTTCTCAATGGAAAGATGTCTATATGTTCAGATTTGGGCTTCGCCAATAATTTGTGAATGTATTCATCAATTCTGATTGTTTCAGTTTCAAGCTAAACAAAATTTAATGAAAAAAGGAAAACTGTATTAAGGTCTTAGCAAAAAAAGAGGCCTGTAAAAATTAACTTTTAATAATGGATATGTGCTATAAGTTTAAGATGTTTAACATGCATTAAAAAATTAATGGATATATTCAAAAGGACGTAGTGTAGTTCAAAATGCAGGAAATTCAGTTCAGAATATGGTGACAATTTTAAAATAGCATTGATGTTTTCATCCCACAAAAATGTCAATTACATCTGACTAAAGCAAAAATGAATCGAATGAAGGAAATCACTGTGTTAACAATACTTACGAAAATGGTAGTTTTAAGCTATAACTGCATTAGACATTATGATAGATTTCCGTTTCTGAGTCATCGATTCAAATTTATTGATTTATAAAATATAACAAAAGTATAACACCTTGAATAGCATAAAGCTAATCTAATCTCTTTCAATTTTTCACACATTCCATATACAATGAATGCAGCATTTCTCTTTGTTTATTAGAATACAATCTTACCACCCAGTATAAAAATGTACGTATATTATGTTTGTTATTTTGGAACTTGCTTAAAATTCGACGTTTAAGCTATTAAAGGATGTATGTTTTCATTTCACTTATATTAATTTTCTAGGCTCTTGATGATTCTCAACCGACTTTTAAACTTGTCTTCTTATATTCTCTAAGTTATGCATTGCAAACAAAGAAATCAGTGATTTACTCCATGATATCCTCCGAACTCAACATTTCTTGAATAAAGAAAGGGATTGGTTAAATGTTACGGTAATATGCGGACTTCTCTTGGCATAGAAACTTTCTGTCCCATGTCTATCCTTTTACACTACTTAACTTCAATTTTGTCTATCTCATTCCATTCTCACATATGATATTAAATTTTTCCTAGTTTCTCCCATGTGCCTGATATGAGACAAAGCAGACGAATTACTTTAAATTTATATATAGCTATATTAATATACCTGCCCTTAAAATATTTTTAAACTATCATGTGCTTCTTATGCTATAGCTTATATTGATTTCTATAAGATTTTCAAGATGATTGTGTCAGTTATTTAGACTTACACTACCACCTTAGTGAAATACATACATTTGCAAAAATAATTGAAAATGAATCATTTAACAATATAACAGCAAACAAAGACTAAATTATGTCAACTTAAACTATATTTTAGATTATAAAAGTGAAAAATGAAAAATGTGAAGAAAAACACTCTCATAATAAATTTCAAATAATGAATTTTAAACATCAAACTAAAGCATTTTTACAGTTGTTCTGCTTTTGGGAATAATTGTTTCTTTAATGCGCAGAACAAATTTCCAATCAATTACTTATCAAAATGATTTATATTCATGGAATAAATGACAAAAGTTTTGTTGAGTCAATTAATGTTGAAAGAAACCGACAAGCTTTCATATGAAATATTCATGCAATCAATTCGGGTGACTTTGACATCTTGGGAAATACACATCTGTTTTAAATGGAGATACAGGGTTATATTTACAAGAGTAAAGTAATGGGAGTTAAAAGAAGAAATTCAAATTCAATCTTTGAGGGCATTTTGACAATCACATTTTTATATAAAGAAACTGTAAAGGCCTGACGTTCTTCCTAACAAAAATCCACAGATAATGAGCGATATGTTTCCTTTCACAAACGTTAATATAAAATGATATTACACTTTGCAATAGATGTAAAAATATTCGGTCACTTGAAAGAAGGTTGATTGCAAGCACTTGGAAACAAATTTTGACATCAGTTAGTTATGTTACATCAAATTACTGTTTTACTAAATATTCAATTTAAGAAGATCTAAAACACTATTTCTAAAAGATTTGTAAATATAAGTAAAATATTCGCTTAAAATCTCAGTAAAAGCATTATTTCAGGATGTTTATACACTGAGAATCAAAGTGCATTAATTACTACAGACGTGTAATGGCACTGATCGGTAAAGTGAATAATCAAAATCATTTAGGCATATTCACAAATCTTCATTTCTTGGATATTTGTTTGAACTTAACCCAATCATGCTAAATCGCATTAAGTTCAAGAAATATGGAAGACCAATCTGCAAATAAAGCAACCCACGCTCTTCAAAGGACTCGAGAGCTTTTCTACTTCATTGGGCTAGAACACCATATTGTTGCAAAATTTTTTCCATCAGAGGCAAGAGTTCGGAAGACTAGAATCTGACATACTTCTCATAATTCAGTTGCCACAATTTCCAGCACATTTCTTTTGCCACTGCTCCACATTACGCGCCATAAAATCATTCATTTAGGCTTTTACTTAACTGTAGCGCGAAGCTCTTCCTTTGGGTTAATTCAACATTTATCATTGAAGATAACGAACTCCAATCATCAAGGGTTTCTTACTATTGTGCTACTTTAAAAGCTAAATCTGATCCTTAGAATTGTGGAAATATTATTTTTAATGCGCATGTCCAAAGCTAAGTATTGGCTAACATTTCTAATATTTGTAAAAACTAATAAATCATTTTCTTAACAATATATATATATATATATATATATATATATATATATATATATATATATATA
>CABFPE010000076.1:665864-679790 GCA_900660155.1 Hofstenia miamia
CCAACACACATTTACCAAAAGTTGCAATCATGGTATATAGTATGGGTAGATTCTATGAAAAAAGAGCCGCGCTCTTTACCTCCTTCATTCAGGGGGATGAGGTTATAATTGATGTCCTTGGTTGCCCCACTTGCATAAAGGGACATTTAATAATGCTCTCCCATTCCTTTTGCTTTTCCTCTTCATGCTTATCATTACCAGGTTTTTCCATTATCAATCTAAAACAGTTTGCTTGCATATTTCCATCTACATGGCTTTCATCAGATATTCTCGGGTAAATTACCATCTATATTTAAACCGAAGGTATTTTTCTCTACTTATATTTAATTTAATATTCTGAGTTGAGTTATTGTTTTTTAGATAACTTGAGATAAAAAGATGCAATTCCTATAAAACATTTTCGAGTTTATATGTTTTATACAATTTATTTTTGTATCATCTATATGTAAATTCTATGGTATTTTCTTTTCCACTCATTTCTAAAACCATTCTGCTAAGTCCTATAGTGACCGAATTGCTACTGCATTTGTAATTCAGTCAATGTTTACATATTATTCTATTAAATAACGCTTAGTTACGTTCTACATTCTTCTCTTATTGATCTCTAACAGAAGTTAGTCAGTAATTGAAAATTGTATCCCGTTTCCATGATTTATATCAAGAATCTAAAGTTAAATTTAGAGCCTGAAATACTTGATGAATGAATTTCTACATTTTGGTAGACATTCGTTTTCCTCGATTTCCATTCATATCTTCAAATTAATTTGGACATTTTTTAATAACATATGCTGATATTATTGTTGGTTTCTCTTGCACATATAGTTCATTGTAGACGCCATCTTTATGAATGTAAAGAGTTACATTCTGACCATCTGAAGCTGGTAAATGCAATGTGTTGTGAACGCAACTAATTGCATTAGTTTTAATGATACTTTATTAATAATATAGTAGATACCCATAAATTGCCATGCCTTTAAATAATAATCACATTAAGTATAACAAAACATTCTCTTAATAAAGTTAGGTTAATCTTGTGCATATGAAATCAGAGCTTTTTGCCATGTTTGCTTAAAGAAAGCATTAATTGGATTAAATGTATGCAATACAAACTCACATAATAACATCTTAGAAACTCAGAAATATCCTTTTAAGGCCAGACATTAAATAAAGCAAAGAATAATAAGTTTTCATAAACCGTTCTACGTCGTTTGGGGTGTTTCTGTCACTTCACAGTCCTTAATTACGTTGCTGAAACACGGGAAATTCCGGTAAATCAACAAGAACTTATGACTTTTTATATCAACCTAAATGCCTAATAATGCTAAATAGCAGCAATGTTTAGCAGCTTTATTTACAATATTAACTGCATTTCTATGATTATCGCCATATGGGGTAACTTTATAACCCCAAGTTGTTTGATCTAACAAATATTTAGAATGCTGTATTATGTCAAATCATTTTATATCTTACATTGCATACATTCAACTCTCCTTTCCATTCTCTAATGTTGCTTGTAAATAATTGAGGAAGTTGGTGATGAAGCTCTTTCAATCATGATTCAAGATTCAAGTAATGAAGATATTTTGATGATGATAGTTCACCTGGATTAGGAAATTTTGAGCTCTAATATTGAGCATGAAATATGTTTCGATGTTCACAATGATGTTCATTCAATTTTTAACCTGTGACATGACCTGGCCTGTCTAACAATGATCCGTACCCCAAAACAATCAAAGAAGGATTATTAGTATAATACGCGCAAAATGTTTTAGCATAATAGCATCAATAAAAACACGACAAAATCAATAAAAAATACAAGTATATAATTAGGATCTATTGGTCTTTAAGAATTTTAAAGATTGAAGAGCTTGACTTCTTAAATTGTTCCTAAATCTGTTAGTGTTCTTCCTCCCTAACAAAGAATGACCAGCGACCCGATTTGTCTAGGAGTGCCGAGCAACCCCACCTGTCGAATTTTTTACTTGATTGTCGGACGATTTGACCCGTAACCACACTAAATGATATACAGAAATATTAATTGCAGTATTAGGTCAAATCCGGAACATCTTGGCAATGCTGGACGACAATTATGTCGACTGTCTAACTCAAATATCAGCATGCACAATGGTTTAAAATGAGGCATCATGAAAAGTATTTGGTTTTATGATGTGTAATCTGGTTTTGCACTTAACCATTTACCATAAAAGTGGAAGTTACACTGATTGGTGCATAAATACAGTCACATTAAAACAAGCTAGCTTATATCTAAATCAAGTTTATATCATTGCTATGGACATTTGGTTTACTGCATGCAATCTTGACAATTATTTTTTGACAAACTGTTGGCACTTTGCAAAAAAATCAACGCACTACATACAAGAGAACTCGCAAAATTAATCAGTTAACATTATATCTCACATTTCACTTTGGCCATATTTAAGCAAAGGTAAATGTTCTCTATTTTGATATCTTTAATGTATCTCAATGAGTACAATTTACAACAAACTTCCTAGAAGAAAAAAGGAAAAATGAACAAACGATAAGTCTTTATTGCACTGGTCGCAAGAGCCGGTTAAATTGTGCTTTCAAATTTTTTACATCGCTCTTGCTATTATTTAACAAGCATTTTAAAATAAGATTATAAAAAGGTTTATTGAATGAAAGAGTAAAAAAATCTGCATAAACAAATTAAGAAGCAGAACTATAAATTTGCTTGGCCTAATAAAGGCTCGTTTTGGGCTCATTGTGTATCCAATGCAGTGTTCAAGCCAGCTCGGCTTGATACGTTAAAAGCTCGGCTCATTGACAAGCCTGGTAGTAATAATTGTATTAATCCCTGTATCAAACGACGATGCCCATATTTTAAAAGCAACGAAGGGTTAAGAATAAATATTTCACAAAGGCGGTTATCGTGTTCATCTTTAAGTCTTGAGCATCACACAATTTTTTTACAACAAGATATTATTCTTGTTCCATATTATAGATAATTGTGGATAGAGGAAATACCAAGTATTCTCGAGACATAAACAAGTTCTTGGGTTTATATAATAAATGAAAACACAATTCATTAATGATTGAAATAATTTTTTGAGGTTTGTTTAGGACTAAAGTATATTTAATTGTTGTGTTTTCACTGCTATAACCCTAATCCTAACCCGATATTTCTAAGTAAGAATTAAGCTTAAACTAGGACTACTAAGTACCTTGCATTTTTAAAATTCAACTGATTGTACTTCACGCTTGACAAAATATTTCATCCCTTTCTCCACATTTTCATTTTCTTCCTCTTATTATAATTATCTTTTTATACAAATAACCACCTAGAATGTATTAACTATACGCATGTGAATAGCTCTCTCAGAAGACCTTAACTCATACTAGATATATAACTTTTTTTTACTAATTTAATGTATATCGTTTTTTCCCATTCTTTATATATTGTATATTACTCCTTTAGATAGGACCATTGATTTCTATAACACAAACTGAATGCGAACATATTTGCAGATTGGGCCATTCCAATAATAATAGCTTTAACGAATCAGTGGTTATTAATTTGTTTACCTTGTAGTCGCTCTAAAAACTGATTAGCTAAAGGTTGGCCTAACCTGGGCAAATATGCTCGCATCCAGTTAGTAGTATAGAAATCCATGATAGGACTTATGAACACTCTCTCTTTAGCCCTGGCTGCTTATTTGTGCTCATCATGATTAAACATTTACCTGTTTTGCTTATTACAGTTTATGGTAGAAGAATTAATAATAAGTATATTCTTTTTAAAATGATTGCTCGTTGTATCTGTTATCTACAGCCACTTGTCTAACGAAATGCAATAGAATGCTGACACTAATTACAATAATTAGCAAAATATAATACATATACTGTAAATATCCCAAAAACTTACTACCACTCTCAATAAAAGTTCAAAGGATAATTTTGTCAAATTTAAAGTAAATTGGTGAATATGAAAGACTGATTATTTTAAATTACATTTCAAATTTCACATAAGAGATCTTCAAAAAGCAAGTGTGTAAAACCAATTTTTTCAATTGCATAAATTGTGAAAGTGTAAATTAATGTATAAATTTTCTTTTTCCATTGTTTGTGAGCATTGACGCAAGAGATAGGAGGAGTAAAAAATTATTAACACTCCCAAAATATGCACTATCTGCAAAGTCATTGGGACAATTAATCAAATTTCAAAGTAAAAAACACGTATCTTTTAAGCAAAATTGTAAAGAGTAAAGATTTTACCGTAAGAAAATTTAATGCATACGGCTTCAAAAGATACTTTTCCAGCGAAATAAACAGTTTGATATGTACAATTGGTGCATGATATATTATACTACCTCTGCTGCGCTTGATTTAAGGCTTCATAATTTTGAAGGAAAATAAACAATTATCATTCTATGGTTTTTGCAATACAAACTCTGGGAGCATAGCTTTCAGAAAATGCAATTTTTTGAAAAAAGTGTTTAAAAGGGTTATAGGGTTTTCAATTCGCGAGAAAACCACGATTATTGAAATTTGACACACTCGGCTCTCCCACATCAGATTTTAGGGTACTTTTGACATATTCATACAGAGTTATTTATAATTAACACTACAACTTTGAAATTAATTTCTGTATTTGCGACACACAGTANCAGTACAACATACAAAAATGTTCAAAAACAACTAACGAATTGGGGGATTAATGTTATTGACATGATCAAACCAAATGACCACCATTTCTTGTGACACAAAGTTCCAAACGAGGAATGAAGGATGCCACAGTTGCCTCAAGCATGTCATTGGGAATTCGATCGAAACATTGTTTAATTCTTTCTTTCAACTCATTGAGAGTAGCTGGATATGGGTATGCATAGACAGAAGCCTTCAGGTATCCCCATAACCAAAAGTCGCAGCCATTTAGATCTGGAGATCGAGCAGCCAGCTGGAGCAGAAACCTCGACTGATTACACGATCTTCACCAAAATTTCGTCGCAAAAAATCTTTTGTTATTGTAGCCGTGTGAGGCGTTGCGCCATCTTGTTGGAAAATAGTTCTAGAGAAGGAGCGTCTGGCCTTTAGTTGTGGGACCACGTGTTGATCCAACATTTGACAGTATCTTTGTGAAGTAACTGTGACTGTTTCATCATGTTCCTCAAAGAAGTAGGGATTAAGATGAACTTGGAATTAAAGCCGGCCCACACTGTAATTTTGGGAGACCAAAGTGGTTGCTCAAAATGTTCGTGTGGATTTTCCGACGCCCAGATGCGGCAATTCCAGGTGTTTACTTCACCGTTAAGATGGAAATGGGCTTCATCAGTCCAAAGGATGTTTTCGATGAAACCAGGAAACTGGGTGTTGCGCTGAATCATTTCAGTAGCAAAATCAATCCTCGTTTGCTTGTCAGCATCGGTAAGTGCATGCACTAATTGTATACGATAAGGATGAAGCTTCAGTTGTTGAGTCAAGATTCGATGCACCGATGCCTGAGAAATATTGGTTCGACGGGAAATTGCAGTTGTGCTAATCCGGCCATCATGTTGTTCAACAGCCTGCTGCACCACTGGCACTCGTGCTTCCGCAAGACTAGACCGACCTGAGAGTTGCAAATCTGCTACACTGCCTGTGGTATGAAATTTGTCAATTAAGTTTTGCACAGTTGATCTTGCAGGAGCATGTTGTGTCTTCTTGAGTTTCCTGATTGTGCAGAATTTCCTTATTGCATCAGTAATTGATTTTCCACATGTAAAATACAACTCGACTAATAATATTCGATCCTCCAATTTCAGACGAGACATTCTACAATAATGAAAACAAATTATATAATCCACACATATATACTACATGAGTAAATAATATTCATTAATTTCAACCAATAGAAACGTCCAATCAATGACACTTAAGTTGTAGTGTTAATTATGAATAACCCTGTATAAAGAATGAAAAGTTAGAATGTATGATACAATTATATTCCCTGAATTTCTCATCCGCTTCCCATCAGAATTTAAGAGAGAATAAGTGACTTTCACACCTCTTAAATTGTTTACGGTTGTTTACAGTTTTTAAAAAAGGCCAAATGAATCAATTAGCACCATAAAGAACTACTGGAACCCAAAATTTATTGAAAAACAAAATGGGAACATGTTCTAAAGTGGTTACAGAAGGACGACGAAATTTCAAAGACTGAACAAAAACAACAAATATTGGTGGTTTTTTGAACTTTTTCAAATTTATATGGTTAATAAATGAATGCTTCCAGTATGTTTTTATGGTGTTAAGTGCTTCATTTGGACATTAAATCAAATGCGGCTATTATTTTGGGACAGAGGAAGCATTATTTTGAATCAACAAATCCAAGGCCTACTGTCATTATAGCCTAGGGATTTGCAGTAATATAAGCAAATGTTTGGCCTCAAAAACGCTCCATCACGGGGTAGAATTTGATGTAACAATTTGTTTACCTAACACAATCAAAGAATTAACTACTTCACACATCTCATTAAAAAGTTGTTGATAATTGAAAAAGCTACACTCAACGAAAATGAGGTCCCTCATGCTAATGACTTCACTACATTTCGAATTTAATTTTTAACTTGCATAAAAAATACTGAGAATAGTTTTACATCAGCAGAAATATATATTCAAAATCTTTACCTTGAGGTGCCGCAATTCATTTTTTGTAAAAGCCTCGGATTTTTTGCTGAGCTTTTCAAATGCTAGTTTACTTTCTGCTTGTCTCAAAGCAAAGGGAATGTTTGTGAGGCTACAAATGTGAAGGAAATATATTTGTGTTATTCTTTGTATTGAATACTTTCATAAAATTGCACACTGATTTTCTTCCTGCGAGAGGATTTGTTTTCGTTTGTTTGTGCTGCAAATTACTAGACCGTGATTAAAGTCGGCCTTTGTTGTTATAACACATTTGAGATTAATAAATTGAAAAATTTAACACCAATTTTGATAGTAGTGTACAGTTAGGTGTCGTAAATATTTTTCACATATTTCATTTTAACTTTAAAGCCAACTTGTATAAGAGATCCCAAAAACCTTTAGAAAAGTACTAAAATATTCTGTAAGAAATCCGATGTTATTACAAATTCAATCTGAAAAGCTTTTGATTGCTTACTAGGCGGTTATGGCATTCTTAGTACTTATGCAAAGATAGCATGTGATTTAAGCAGTAACATAAATTATCAGATATTAAGAAATCAAACCTAAAAAATCTATCTTTAAATAGTGTGCGTGTGCACGCGCGCTAGGTACTGCAATGTTAATATTTTGTTTAAAATTATGCTTGCAATCTTACATTTAATCAGCTACTAACTATTTAGTTAAGCTGTATTATAATTTATATAAATGATTAAGTAAAAAATTATTCATTAAGAGCAAACAGGGTTTGCATACGCTTTCACAACCATTACCTTAATTTTCATATGACACTTTCTAAGCATGTATGTACATTGCCGAATGAAAGACTATTTCATACAGCTGTGCATTTTTTCTTGAAAATTTAAGTACAAATTTAACCCAGTCCGGATTGGCCGAAAAAAATATGTTTTAGAAAACCATGCATAAAACATATTTTTTCAGAAGTTTTTATTATAAATTTGATAAAAATTTATCTTTTCAATTGTATTTTCAGTCCTTTTCTCTGGTTTCAAACTTCATAATTTGGATTTACTCCATGCAATAAACAATCGTTGCAGACATTTGTTTACATACGACAAATTTTTGAAAGCCTTTGAATTTTAAAAATAACAATTCAGAAAAAATTGTTTAAGACATTTCTTTGTTTTGTTCTAAAAAATAAGTTTTCCCAACCCTATATCACATAAATTAGAGCTATTTTAAAGTCAATGCAAAAGTTTTACTATGGTTTCAACCATTTTTCAATTATTATAATAACTATAATTACATAACAAACAAGTTTGAAATATTCATGCATTTTTAATAAGAAGTCAAGCTCAAAGAGATAACAAAATTTTAAAAAATTGTAAAAAATTGAATAAATAAGGTAAGTTTACTTTAAAATTTCACGTAAATTTTTTTGAGAATGAATTATATGCGAGCTAAAGTTTATTCTAACCATTTGATCATTCAAAGTTTGGATCGTTCCTAAATATGCATCTCGTGAACTAAAAGTTAACAAGTTGTAAGTTAATTTTTTTGTTACTTAGATCTTCCTCTAACAGATTGTTGCGCATAAGTAGAATGGTAAATCCCTTTGTTGCGGGTAAGGCCAATAGAGATCGTGTTGATAAATCCGATTGTTGCAGTGAGCATGTTAATAACAGGGAAATTTTAATTCTGTTAGTTACAAATTTACTTGAAAAATTTGGTACTCATGGATAATCAGAGAAAAGTAAAATGTTCTGAACTGTTAATGATAGCATTAAATTTACGGCTATCCAAGGAATTGAAATTTCTAAAAATTTATAGCTTCACCTATAGAACAAATATTCAGACAATGAATACCATTTTGTAAGAAATCCTAAATGGTAGATCCTAAAATTTAAATTTACAAACGAAAATATTGAAATATTTTTTCAACTTTTTAAGATATTTTAAACTTTGTTGGACATTCATCTTAGATGTCAATTTACAGGCTGAGTTCTTATCGATGAATGGAGTATAGACCGAAATTAAATTTCTTCTGTCGAATTTAATAAATTGCCTAATTGATTTAATACATTCGCAACTTCAGAAAATTTAAGTGCTACTTCAATCTGAATTTTGAAGGATTTTGGGGTTAGTCAAAGTCGATTTGATTTTTACGCTCATGTATGCTTTAAACAAAGAGCAACAAATTGGTAATCATTACAGAACAGAGTTGACTTCCAAGCCATGTAATGTCTTACATTTGTATATAAATGTCCATCATTTATAGTAACATACAATAAGAGATATAACACAATAGGAAGAGGACAAATGTTCAACGAACTCTTGATAATGAATAAGTTTAAGAAATTCCAGTAGTTAACAAAATTGACACTAAAATGTCTTTGATGTTCTGACTGATCGGATTTCGAGTTACACTTAAATGGGTCGGGCCGAAGGTCAGTAATAATCACTAGGGGAGAAAAACACTATCAGTCTTAAGGAATAATTTATCATGTCAAACATTTTCAATCTTTGAATTTCTTAAAGATTATAATTATTTTTTTGCACTTTTATTGATTTTACTTCTATGTTAAACATTTTTGTGGTCCTATACTAGTAAATACATTAAGAATGAAGATTTTACCTTCCACACATATTGAAAATTTTTCAAAAAATTCAAAATTCGATTTCCTAAAACAAGAATTCATACTATGGTGTATGAATGCAAATTAGTACTGAATTCATCTGAAAATAGCAGTGAATCGAGCTGTTTGAATAAGAAAGAAAACAATAGCCATTAATGATCTCTTTCAGATAATAGAAATAATTTCAATCTCAGTATTAAATTATCCAATAGACAATTGACTAGCAAAGCATTTAAATGAGGAAAAACAATTAAAATAATTGAAAATAATTTTCACAAATGTAAATGGGAGAACACCTAATTGACTTATTTTTCAATTTCTAACAACCTCTGCTATTTTAATCTTTGCACCTTTGCTTAATGATTTAATGGCTTCAATAAGAAAAATTGTGCTTTGCATGTGTTGGTAATGAAGAGCATTTAGAAACAAGGTAATAAATATTTCGGGTTCAGCAGAATTTTTCGAATTTACATATAAATAAATTTTGATTTATGAACATCAGCAAATCGACAACCGAGTCGCAGTCATAAGGTAAATAAAGTTTCTAAATTTTAAACATAGGTGCAGTAGCAGTATTAGAACTGATTTGAGCACATTGGTGTTTAGGTTGATTTCAAAAAATCGCAAAACCAATTAAAACTCTTAAGTCTTACTAAATTCTTTGAAGAATCAAGATCAAAGCACACTTTATATATTGTAGTTATGGAAAAAAATCCTAAATAGATTTCTTTGAAAAGTTGTTTATTCCAAAAGTAATGTTAAAGCATGTGACTGGTGGGGAGGGAGATTTACACCTTCATATAAAATCAGTCACGACTTCTTACCAAAGGTTAGGCTCTAAATACAATCAGTTCTGTTGAGTTGATTATATCTTTAAACACTATAACCAATTCCAATAACGAGTTGTAAGAAAGGAATGTTGTTTGGTTGCAATTTTCGTATTGCAGGTTTTCCCAATAATCATACAAGAGTTTGCTGATGAAAGAGTTCAAGGTGCATACAGTAATCATCGAGATCTGTTTGTATTAATAAATTTTCTTGTCCTATCCTATCGAAACAATTATCTTGCACAAATAATTGAAGGAATTAATCAATTTATATTTTCAAATAACAAGCCTATGCAAATTTATAAAAATGAGAGTGAAAATAAAACCTGTTCTTATTAAGGTGTTGGAGGCACTACACTTCTTCGCTAATCCCTTCAACTTTCTGGTAAATCTAAACAAAAAAAATTAATCAACACATAACTTCATAAATACTATTTTCAAAATACGTCATTCGTTTTGTACAGGCTTACAATCTTTGCTCAAAAATATTGAAAACAATTTTGCAAAGTCTTACAAATAATGATTACAATTAAAATGAGAAATTAGTTAATTTATCAAACCAATAAACTTACAACTTTGAATACAACATTAAGTATCACAAAAATGATACATTTAAAATTTTAAATTTTTTAAGAGGTGTAAGAATATGATTTACTACAATGGTTTATCCATTGGTAAGAATATTAATCATTAATTTGATTTATATTGGACTGCTAGCTGTGCATTTTAATGATGTATATTTTATGATGGTAATTGAGAATGTAACATATTTTCTTTAAGAGATAGTGAAGTCTGTAGTAATATTTCGGGAATTTTGTTGGGGAATTGAACGGTATTCTCATTTAAAATGAATAAATTTTTTGAAAAATAGCACTGAAACGTCGGTACAAAAATATTGTAATAATTTCTCACAGTATTGACAGCGTCATTTATTATTGCTGACAACTTGGCTCTGTTGACATTTAAAATAAAATTTAAAAGAACTGTGTTCAAATTTAGAACTGTTAAAAAATGTTTTCCTAGATTGTTCCAATCAAAACAAAAAATTTTTACAAAGTAAATTCAAATAAACCTAAAAATATTATTTATCCATCTCTGCAATTCTGTATATTTCCTGAGTATTGCAGCAACCCTAAGGTGTCCAGTCGTGCAGGATCTTGTAATAGCATAACATTTAGTAGGTTTTTTGCAGACTTTAGGTTATAATGGCAAATTTCAACAGCAATTGAAAATATTGCAACAAGAATAAGAGTGCTCATTTTTTACGATTAATATTATTTGAAAATATATGTGCAAACGATTCTTTACCATAAGTAAAGTCACGTCGGTTGAGGAAATTTACTGATTTGAAAGCAGATTATAAAAAAAACGAAATCTGAAAAACAGGGGCTTAACCCATTAATGCCCAATGGTAGATGTATCTATCCATTAACCACATGTCTTTTAAATGCACAGCATGTAATAAAAATTTCGCATTGCCATTGGAAACAATTTTAGCATCATGTAGTGATTCCCTGCGATTTATTTTAGCATTATTTTTATTCATGCTATTACACCTTACAACTGTTATTAACTATTAATCATATTGATTTCAGAAAAAAATGTGGAGACGTGAATATCTAAAGAATAAATGGTTAGTGTAAATTTCATATTAGAGTAAAATTATATATATTAATCATTATCAATAGCTATATATGTGAGAATTCCATAGTAATATATTTATTACAAAATAGTATTTATTTTTGAGTTGGCATTGGGTTTAATACTGGTGGTAGATATATCTACCACTGGGCGTTTACATGGTAAATATAATTTTTTAATAAAAAAATGTAAATTGAAGAAAAACTATTTGTTAGAATTATTTTGTTGTCTAAAACTTTTTTATAACTCTATGCTTAGAGGACTAGTATTAGATGAAGTAATTGAGCTTTTTGAAATTGATGACGAAGACAATGATGAGTTTCCTATATCCGAAACAGTAATCATAGAACCGCCCATAGAAAGGCCAGATGCTGATACAGACATTGATGATTTGCCAAGTGATGATGATATTGTAGGAAATATGGATAATTTACCTGGCAGAGTATTAAAATCACAAGCCAGTATTGAGGATGTATTAGAAAAGTCTGAATTTTTAGAGCCAAATTGTAAACAAAGGTATCCCTTTCCTTAATACATAATAATTGCCATATTTATTCACCTCATTTGAATTGATAGATTATCTTTCTGACCATGGCATTGGCTTTACTGGAACTGTAAGAGAAAACTGCATGTGGAATGCACCTTTGCCAAATAAAATGTTTATGGCAAAAAGCAAAAGAGGATACTTCAGTTCAGCATTCACCAAAAAAATTGCTATATGTAGACGGCAGGATAATCATACTGTTACAGTTGCATCTAATTTGTACAAAACAGAATCAATATCTATGATAGAAAAGTACTCTGCCTTTGATAAAAAGAAAATAAGCATTTCCAAGCTGAACAGTATAAATCAGTATTGTAAATTTATGGCAGGGTCTTGATCTTCATGATCAAAGCATTTCTACTTATCAAGTCAGGATTAGATCCAAGAAGTGGTGGTGGCCCTTGTTTGCCTAGACAGTGAATGCTTCAGCTGTAAATGCTTGGATAATTTATAAAAGCATCAGTGGAGAATCTATACCACTTTTAGATTTCATTCGAAAAATTTACATACTTCTGCTTAGAAAATTTGGACAAGTAATTGCTGTAGGGTGTCATCTCTAGCCCAAACAATCAACTGCTGATATTCTATGCATAGACAATGTTGACCATATGATTAAAGTTACAGGTAATAAAGGGCCTCGTTGCCGCTTATGCAAAGGAAAAAGTATGTATTGGTGCTTCAAATGTAATGTTTATATTCATCCTCAATATTTTTTGAAATATCACCAATAGATATTTTCTATTGTTTTTTGAATATTATTTTATATGTTCAGTAAATATATTATTATATAAATTGCTATATCAAATAATACTGGTTTGGTTTTCTCATAATTAAATTTTAACAAAAAGCAGTTAGAATACCCATTGGTAGATGCATCTACCATGAATTTACTTCAAATTAAATTTTGATAAATTTTAAATGGCTTAGTTTTTCTATTAGTAAGAGTCCATTTACTTGTTCTATTACAAAAATATTAAAAAAAATACTTTTCATGGTCATTTGGGCATTAATGGGTTAAGATCAGGCTTTTGACCATCATGGTTTCTCATGTGGGGCTACAAGAAGGTTGGGAGGAGTTCAGGCGCAGATGCTACACTATTTTCAGTTAAAGGTGATATTAAATTGTCCCAAATAAAATTTATGATAATTGCTATGCATAAAACTATACTATAATATTAATTTTTGCCTAGCTTAGCATAAACAAATTGAGTTGTATTAAAAATTAATAACAAATTAAAACTTAATCCTAACTCTAGTGGAATTTTTTCAATATTTCACGAACTAATGAAGGTAATTCATAATCTGAAAATACCACAAGATAGAGAATTGTCTCCTCTTTTTGTATACCTAAATAGTTGTCCTGGCTTTATGTGCGGGGCGCCTGGATGGGGCATGCACAGTTTTTCTTCAGAAAGCAAAATGTTTCAGGGCAGCAGTTGTTTCCATGGAAATTAAACAAACTCATTATCTAGACATAGAAAGAATTTGACAATTTTTACTAAAATCGGATCATTCATAGAGAAGAATTCTTATTTGCATGTATTTCCGACACAAGAATAAGCTTTAGAACAAATTTTCATCATTGCATGAGCCTGCCCAAAGCCATAGGTGCCTTTAATATTTTTTAACAGGTTTGGATAATTTTTTTCAAAAATGTGGATAAATTGCTTTGTTACTT
>CABFPE010000076.1:730111-741071 GCA_900660155.1 Hofstenia miamia
ATATATATATATATATATATATTTACATATTTTGCATTAAGAATATATGTTCTGCTGCTAAGACAATTTTCTTGGCGGTAGCTGACCGTGCAAAATAAATTTTGGCCTTTGCCAGTAATGACTTAGCCGTATCCTGTCGTTAGCCGTAATTTTTTGCTCTAGTAGTCGTTTTTTACTGCTACTAAGTGAAATACTGAAATTTTCAATGGAACGAGTAAAACATGCTCATAGTTCGACCAATTAAAGAATATGGTCAAAGCGACTAAGTTTAAAAAACAACAATAAAAATAAAACTCATTTAAATAAATTGTTCATCATGATGTTCAAAAATGAATCTTCGCCGAAAAAACCTTTGGCCGCAGCCGGCTGAAGTAACAGTGCACGCAAATACATTGAATTATTAAGTTGAAGAATATAATTTACATTTTGGAGATTTTACATTAGTATCATATACTTTTCTAAATCTCTATTTAGAATCTTCAACTTCAGTGTTTAGATATTTTTAGAAATATCTCTATCACACCAATTTTTTCTACAAGTATTATGAAAATGGGCCTAAAATGGGAAGAGTTTGTATTAAATTAAATAGGCTGGACAGAATTCCGGCAGAGCCTAAAGTTTCTTGGGCCGAGCTTGGGCCTAAATTTTTGGCCTATGTCAATCTGGTCTCATTGGCCGTAACCGACTACTAGCCGCGGCTACGCCCGACTAATGGCCACGGCCACGCCGCAGAACAGTAATGTACATATAAAGCACAATACATTAATTGACACAAAGCCTAGAATATAATTTGATATCAGTTGTGGTAAATGATACAAAAGTTGAATGGCAAGCCAAAGTTGCAACCGGGTCACTTGGTCAGGGATTTGCTGGATGGTCACCCGGATCACATTTTGTTACTCGGTTGCAACTGTTGTGAACCTTCACTTTAGTTCAAATCTACAAAATTCGCATTCATCACGCATGCACCACAATGACAAAATTTGGCATTAGGAGGAACGAGTAGCAAAGGTCACTCTTTTTAGTAAGTACTTTTTATTACACAGGAGAATACAGTCACTAATATGTGAGCTTAATATTGATTCGCAAGTTCAACTGACATATGACATTTACCCAGAGTGTACTAGTACTAACTCTTCAAGTATTATTTGCAGCAATTGTAGAATAAACATCTCACTCTTAGTAGAGTCTCTCTCAATGAACCACCAGTACGAGTAACACCAATGTACAGTGTTTCCACATAGCTTTTCCTCTGAATTCCAATTTTGTAGATTCCTGAATGCAGTGGGGCAACTTTCAAAGCAGTCAGTGCAGTCACCCATCCCATCTAAAAAATCTTTTTAGATAAAAATACACTTAAGTATTGATTTATTACTTCAAATTTTTTTGGTAATATTCATTTGTTCAAAACTCAACTTTCACGTGATACACAGAACATTTCAGATTTGAATTAGAGCATATGCTTTACAAATGGTCAAAGTTAGCTATAATCATTATTCGATGTATGTAGGATTCTCAATTTACATTTCTAATTGAGTACTCGAACATCCATTACTTCTAGAGCATGGTTTTAAAAGTCAACATCATACAAAAATCTATTTTTTTCACAATGAAAAATTCCTGTTGATTGCCGATATGCTATTGTTAATGATCAAAATATATTCAACTAAAAAAATTGTCAAAATTCGTGAATTTTGACTCATTGGATGTTCTGGCGTTAACCTTAATCTGCATAACGTAACTTTAAAGATATTTACGCGTCGATTACTGAATGTGTTCCTCTGTAATTCTGATTATTTGTTAAAATAAATATTAACTATTCCTAAGAAACTTTCAAAATTTCCCTATACCTAATGTTCTGAAAATCAGTAAGTTTAATGCACATTTGTTTTCTTTACATAGGCCATCAAATCTCTACTTAGACCCCCGTGCGCCAATTCAATGATATGGGGGGTAGATGTTTTCAGATTTTGAAAATCATTATTAGTTCATTATTTTTTAACGTCTAAAGTTTTTTTGAATAAACCTACATAGATTTTGCAAAATTACTGTAATTTGACTAGCAATAAAGTAAGTTAGTGTTATTTTGTTGAATATTTCTATATTTTCAATTTTTATAATATATTAAGTGTTTTCATATAACACTGTATTTGGGAATGGGTTTTTCCTTCGTATAAAAATTGAGAGAGACTGGTGATTTTCTTGGAAAGGCATATTCCTGAATTTACAACTTTGGTGTTCCTATAAAGTTGAACGTTACTAAATTTAATTGGCTTACATTGCATGTATAAAAAACCAAACAAAGGTTTTTGCACAAAATTATAAGCGTGCTTAATAAATTACTGAAGAATGCTTTTGTGGGATTTCAAGGCATCTGTTTGCATGCAACTATATTTGACAAAATATAGAATACAGTCGTTATTCATGTGTTTTAGTGTAGGTTACATCAAAAATTTTGTTGCTATCTGAACATCTATGATTTCTCAGTGCTCACTATTTCTGAAGGTGTCTATAATTTTTAAATTTAAAATAACCATGAATTTTATTGAAAAGAGGAAATACTTTTGAATGTATTTCTGCTTAGCAAATTTTGAAAATGCCTACTTTTGATAAAATGGCAGAAAATTTTTTGTTGGAAATATCAACGAAATGATTTTTTCAAAAAATTGCAAGAAAAATCAACATTTATGATGTCATATTATTTTGCATTCAAACTCTATTTTGGGACAAATTATCAATTTTTCGTTCAATGTTTCTCTATTTCAGAAAATCAGAAAAATGAATGCGTACCTTATTGGAATAAATGTTGGTTTCTCATACACTTATTGTGTGTATATCCCAATATACAATTCTGTAAATGCCTAGAATGCATGTATGTCTAACAAGGTGTCCATATGAATATTATGTAATATTACTATGTACAACTTGATATCTACCATGTGAAATTTTATGTCAAGCACTTAATCTTTTGTAAATAATTTTAACTGAAGTTAAATAAATATTTAGAATTTTTGAAAACTAGCTTTTTTGTCGAAAATATTTAAAAGGTACATGTTTACGATGTCCTTAAAATTTGAGACGGGGTTCCAATGTGCATTTAATCAGTAAAAGGAACTACTTCCTATTTAACCTTTCAGTTGCCCTTGTCAAATTTAAAGTGTTCCAATCGGACTGAAGCGCCATTGGCTAATGAATTGAAATCAAATGTCATTCCAATTCACTAATGGCAGCTTGCTTGTTCTTCAAGGTAAAAACGAACGCATTAAATGATTAGCTATTATCTCCAGTTATAATTGGCTCAAAATTATATTCAAATAAAATATTATAATTAGCTCAACATAAATGTCTGCTCCCCTTCCATTTACTCTAAAGTTCAGATAAAATTGCAATTCTATCTTGCTTTTATTTGCTTGTTTAAATATTCTTTTATCTAAAAAGAAAGATAATAAAACCAAAAATAGTTAGAGTGAAATTGAATGGATATTGTAGATACATGAATTTAGAAAATTTTTATTAAATATTGCAAATAATTATTAGCAGCATCTCCAGTTGCATTACTTGAGAGAACGTAGGCTATCAAAACAGAGTGGGAAACATTGAGTCCATGTTGATCGGGTTAGAATTCGCTCTAATTTAGAAAGCAAATTCAATAATGTGGAATCTATTCGAAAATAAAAGATATGCGTATAACTAGAATTATCAAAATAGTCCATTTAAATTTAAATTTTTCCTGCAAGATTGTACGTCTAAGTGATACAAAAAAATTAAAACATAGCTTGGCCATTTCTTTTGATATATCTTAGCTAATGTGCGTTTTCTGTGTATAAAAGTATAGTTCTACTAAAAATGTAAATTTGAAAATAATTAGAAAGAAAATTTAAGCAGATCCTATACTATTGAAAAATTTTTCTCATTGAACTTATTGCAGTGTTCAATTCCTTAAAGTTAGTTCCAATACAATATATCCATGTTAGCTGAATCTCATAATAAATATACTTCTTTCAAATAAATATGACATTTTTACCAAAATAATTTATTTAATATAGTATTTTGAAAATGACTGTGAATAGAAAATGATTCTGCTGTTATTCTTAGCTAAGGGTTGTAGCAATAATTACTGTTTTAGAAATAATTTCAATATTATATTTAAGAAATTTATCTTCAGTTGCAACCAATAACAATTATTTGACTCATGTATTAATTAATTTTTAGAAATTGTTTTAATTGCAACGCATTTGTTCTTGAATAGGCAGTGGTGTCAAGCTTTCTGTTATCCTTTGCTTTTTTTCCCTGCAATTAACTACGAGGAAAACTTTATTACATTTTTTATTAATGGAAGTTATGGGTAATAATTCAATTATTAGCTAATTTTACCCAACATATATATGCAATTATCTGCAATTATTGGAATAATTTTTTGTGCTATTTTGTATTGCAATTTTTCATATAAGTGAAATAATTTTTTACATTATTATTTCAAATATAAAATAGAATAAATTTGCATGTTTGAAATCAGCATTACTTCCTATATAATGTAGGCGGTGGTAAAGATTTCAAAGGGACAGAATATATTAGAGAAGTACTAGTAAATAAAAATAAAGTTATTCAAATTTAAAATATATTTTAGACCATCATTTTTCAATACTGAAAGATAAAAAACTGCATGTCCTCAAGCCTGTAATATTGCAAAATTTGTTGAAGAAAATACACATTATTAAAGCACTATAAATTTGTACAAGTCTTTCTAGGGTGGCTTTTCACAGTGGCTTTACAAGGAAATTTAAAAAACCAAATTAAAATAACGTTTGAATTTACCACAAAAAATTGATTGATTTTAGTGAAAGAACTAGTTTATCGAAAAGATATGGTCCAATTTTAGGTTTTTCTACCATACCAACGGGTTTGTTGTTGAAGAAAACCAGTACTAATTTTAAATTCAGAGCTCTGCTGCAAACCAAGGATGTTATGTTTCATTGTTTTTTATTAAAAGCGATGAGCGAACAAGGACCAACTTAGTTCTCTCGTGTACATAAATAATTCGGTTGCAGACAGTTGCTGAAAAATATAAAATATAAAATGAAATTGTATTAATTCTGCAAAACTTAACAAATATGTTAAAAAGAAATCCTATGTAATTGAATGAATAGCGTAGCGAGGTGAAAGAAATTGTTTAGAAATTAACACCATTGTATAGTACATTAATTAATATCCAAAGGCATTCCGGTTTATCTTTTGTCAATGACTCCCTCGAAGTGATTTAGAGGCGGAGTGGATTTCAAGCAATATACGACCTATAAATCAACCCATTCAATCTGGAAGCGAAAACCATCAATAACAGCCTACATGCTGTTGCTGTCGCCTAAAGGTCTTGTAAAGTCAGGTTCGTATAAATTGCTTCGGTTTTATGCTTTCCCAATTAAAGCAACAAATGATTTTGAGAAAATTATAAGAATGCATAAATACATAATATAATATACATAGTTATATATATATGTATATATATATATATATATATATATATATATAGAAGGTGCGGTAAAATAAATTGTAAATTTGTCAAGGCCTTTTCGCTCTTTCTTTTTGCATCATCCCCTAGAAAATAAACTGTTAAAAAATCAATCTTTTTTTTAATTAGCTATTTTTTCCAATGTTTTCTGAATGAATTAATTTTGATCTACGATTAATTAAACTGATGTACGGAATGACGTCAGTACTAAACCATTAATCTAAGATATTAATTGCTGTAAATTTTTTAGAAGATATTGCATCTAACTAATACCGAAAGTCATGATGTAGCCTATCAAATACTACCAAATACGAACTTCTCTTCAAAGGAATTCGTTTTTTCTAACGATATTTTCATATCAACTCTTGCTTTTAAAATAAAATACATTGAAAGAAGAACATGACCTTAATTAACAATTCTACTTCAGCAAATGTATGGTGTATGATGTACTGGAGAATGTCACATTTCAAAGCGACATCTTGCAGTTTTTGGGTGAAAATTATTTTGGAGCAGCGATTCGTATTACAAATATTCTGATCTTTGGAAAAATTTTCATATCAAATTGCTGAGAACATCCATATTAGAAAAATTATTTACTAAGATCTTAAGTTTCTGTAAAAACCATAGCGTGGCAAAATTGAAAATTTTCCCAAAAAGTTATGAATTACTTACTAGACCAATAAATTATAAAGATACTTTTAAAATTTAGCAAAATTGTGAAATCGTCATTAACAAGTAGAAAGAAATTGTTCCTAATATACAATTCTTTCAATTCTATATGCATAATGTTGTAATATTAAAAATTTGCAAAATGAATCTGCTTAGACATGTACACTTCATTAGAAGTGTTGATAAAGTATGTCAATCTTTAAAGAAATTTGTCATGATGAATAAATGTTTTTATATGTTCCAAAAACCTATAAATTCGAAGTTTAAATTTTTTTAAATGACATTTTCCACTGCCTTAAAAATTTTTGTACACCAAAAAATATATACCAAATACGCATATTAATCAGGATTTTTCAAAGAGTCCTTTCTGCAATAAGCTGCTTGAGCATGCTTGAATATATTTACTCACATGAATTCTGTTTCCTCTCAGTTATTCATATTAAATACAATTTGAGTTTTATTTATATTTACTTTGATATACACTGCAAACATAAGGTTTCTTCGGATCTGAAATATTAGGCGTTCTGAAGCAAATCAAGCAAATGTTGTTTTCATATTTTAAGCATAATTAAATTAATATATGCAAAGCCAAGACTTATCCAACATGCGGTTTGCTTTATTTTAATTCAAATTCATGGAAAATAGTAATTCTACGCCCATCATGTAAAAAATAGTAGACTGATCAATTTCTAACTAATAATCTCTGTATTCAACTAACCGGGACTGAAAGTGTCTCGCCCTATCATGATAAAATTTATTATAATTAATTGATAGGAAATAAGAAATGCATGCATGTGTTGCAAAAAATATTTAGGCAAATGTACACGCAATTTGCATGATTATCATAGTAATGTTGTTCTATGAAATAGAACCTATATTTTTGGATGCTCAAAGCAAGAAATTTGGTATTTTCACAAATTTTGATATTAATGCGCAAAATCGTTTCAGAAATATAGTCATTCAAAATTTGTAACAATCTTTTGAAGAAATATATATAGAAATTCACTGAGTTTGCTTTATGTAGTATATTTTCTAACATGGTTACTCATAGAGATATTTTCTAAAGATGCCTTTTCACAGCGGCATAGAATGAAATCCAAACCTCTAATGAGAAATTTTTAGACAACATTTGAATTTATCACAAAAATTTATTGTAGTAAAAAAATCGAAATAACATCTTTAATTCTTACAAAAATAACTTGTCAAGAACAGTGACTCAATATTCATGATCATTATTGTACATTACATAAAATTAAATCAATGGTTAAAATAAATAAAAATATATATAAACTGCTTTTTTGCTTCTTTACAATATTTAATGCGTAAGAATTTGTTTTCTACAAAGTTAATCCAATTAATTTTATTAACTCTTTGAATTATATTCTATGCGAAATTTACATTTTCAGAATTTTTCGGGAATTGGGAAATAAAATATATTGTTTATCTTATTTGCGTGCATATTTCATCCGCTCACAATTTTAAGTGAAAGTACTATACCCACGCGTTTTTAAGAGTAAACCTTGATAAGTCTTCGAAATTGTTAAAATAAAATTTGTTGTTGGCGAGTGGATATAACAAAGTAGATAGAAATAAGCGAAAGGAAATGATTATAACAGCAATTTGTTCTCTTGTCATACCAACGGAACTCCGCTTTCCCAAACTACTTTTCAATTATCACATGACAGAATGTTTTCTCTCTAAAATGTATGACAGATGACGTCAACAAACTATGCAGATATAAAGTCAACAGATTCAATATAAAGTTGATAGATTAATAAAAACTACTTGATTTCTTTCAGTATTTTATAATGCACGATTTTGAGCAAGGCAACCAATGTTTGCTGGCATTAAACTTGCGATTTCTAATGTATTTTTTAGAAAATTGTATTCTAAAGCACTGCAGCAATTACTCAAACTAATTTTTTAGAACATTGTATGTCATATCGTGCACGTATGTGTCGACCAGGGATCGTTAGATTTTAATCGCGATTAATTTTATGAAAAAATATTTGGTGATAGATTAATCGTAACCGCTGCTGCCAGGAGATTAATAATCGCGATTAATTGTCGATTAATCCAATTCTGATTAAAAATATTCAAAATAAAATATATCAATTGAAAGATATTCAAAATAGAAGATACCAACTATTATTGTTATTTGAGATTATTTCCTGAAGTCATTTTAATGCACATGAGTTTGTTAGCGTCAATAAATATTTGGATCTCTAAGTTGAGGGGTAATAAACGATTTCGGTAATCAGATAGAGCGCAACCAGCTTTGCTGAACATTCTCTCAACCTAATTAGAAGTTGTCGTGATAAAATCGAGAATCCTTATATATATAATTATGCGACATCCGACGCTTCCTAATCATCACGCTATTTTTCTATGTCTGGTGTTAAAGTTTTCTTTTGTAAAACATATGACACATGAATAGTGGGCATAGATAAGATCAAACCGAAAATGACAACAAGTAACTGAATGCATAAACATCAAATTAATTTGAATAATCTAGATTAATCGAGCACGCTGTTTACGATTGATCTAATCTACTTGATCAGTACCATAGATTAATACATCCGATTAATCTCGATTAATCGCGTTGACGATTAATCATGTTGGATCCCTGGTGTCGCCATATAAAGTTCGAGAATTTATATTAATACAAAACCAATAATATTTATAAGCAAATTACATCTAGGTGATCAAGTCTGTAAATAAATATCACGTAATGTTTTTAAATTACTCCGTGCTAATTGCCTACAATATTCATGTGTTAAATGAGAACGTGGAGTTATTGGATATAGAAGCAAGTTTTTGATATTCAATGTGTACTAACGGCTAGGTAAATTGTTTATCTACGCTAATTAGAAATGTGTAACAACTGAATTTCTCACTATAACTCAAGTAAACATGGGAAAACGAATTTCTGCTTGTGACAAATGGTTTTCTATAGTTGCGGTGTACATTCTGCACTAATGACAAAGCAAAGTATAATACACATTTCTCTAGAGATTCAAGCAAACTACATCTATTTATAGAAGCGTTTCTAAACAAATTTCCTAAACATATTTATTTCACATAGTTTTTGTAAAATATATATTCATTTCCTTCGAAGGTAGATTATAGCTTTCAAGTTGCTTTTTATATTTCCAAACCCAGTTTCTCAAAAATCGATGCACAGTTAATAACTAATTTAAAGTTGCAAATTTCTATTTCGATTTGATCACTTTTTGGATTGCAACAAATATTTTATTTTATAGAAAGAGTCTTAAACGTTTAAGGCAAAGTTTTGCGCTCTTAGTCAGGACCATTTTGCTAAAAAATCGTTTACTAGCAAACATTGTATTACGTCAACTTCTGAACATTCATTTTTGTTTCATATACGTAAACAAGTTTTCCTACTTTCTATAAGCATTCATTTTTTTTTAAAAAATAGAACAAAAAACACATATTTAATGTACTGGTTTAAACAAATGTGCTTAAAACCATATGTTTTAATCATTCTACGAATGCAAATAAAATATACAATGAGACCAAAATTTAAATAAATCGTTAAAAATTCGAATGTGAGAAAATTAAATTTTGAATGTTTCATTAAATAACAATATTGTAAATGGTACGCCAAGGTGATCCGCAAAAAGAAGGGAAAATATACGTTATATAGTGAAAAAATCGAAAAATTTTTTTTAGGGCTTTTGTTTCATTTCATTCGATTATGAAAATTTCGATTCGATTCTTCCAAATAGTAACACCCTAACTAAAAAATAAGGTGTAAAGCTGAAAATAAGGAAAAACTTAATGAAATGATGTTAAAAGAGAATTTAAAAATCGAAATATATGTAAATTCCAAGCGTTCGATGCAATACAAAAATAGAATTGGGTTGTTTTATTTATAGTGGGAATATGTTCAGACACTTAAAATAATGAATACTTCTCGATTGAAATATTTGAAGGAATTTTAAGTGTTGTTAAATGTTTTGAAGAATTATTTTTCAAGCGTTCAACGAACTAAAATATTTTTACCTCGTGGAAGGGCTATAAATAGATTAATTAATAAATAAGTCCTACTCAAGAGCCAAATTCCAATTTTCCATTTACATTTAATCTAGAGTAAATTCGCCCATTAGCAGAGTAAGAGAGCTGCCAATCTCTTAATTAAAAATTTTCAATTAAAGTCCTTTACTTCAATAAATAAATTTCTAATTGGTTCAAGCGTTATTTCAATACAAACAAATTGACCTTTTCATTCGAGATTGTTACACTTCGGAAATGTATTCCCATATCGATTCCTAAGACATTGTAACAGAACAGGAGATGCTTTTAAATGCTTGAAGCCAATCAAGCGAAATTTGTTAAGCTCCGGAAGTATTATTAATTAGGTGAAACCTTTAGATATCATGCAATTTAGCGTTGTTAATTTGGAAATGGAAAATGATTTAGGTTTCATTAAAACAAAGAATTTTATTGGTAATCATTAGAAACCAATATTTTTGAAAATCAAGGAGAAGAAAATTTATTAGTTATTTTAATTAGTATTTTTAAAAATGTATACATTTCATTAAAGGGTGTTAACACTAAGACATCCAGAAACGAAAAATATTGATGAGTTTTTAATGTTTTTTGATCTGAGAAGCAACCAATTACTTCAAATTATGTGATTTTTTTGATATGATATTAAATTCATAATTATTAAATTATTATAATACTTGTCAAATGTTTACAACGTGTTTTCATACTACCTTAAATCACTGCATAATGATATATATATATATATATATATAC
>CABFPE010000076.1:742071-752907 GCA_900660155.1 Hofstenia miamia
AAATATTGTATTGAAGAATATTGTACACTTGAATTTAATCATCATTGTCTTACATTTAAATTAATAAAACCAATAAAATACATAAGTGATGTTGCATGTTGTATGAATTGTATGACTACTATGAAATATCCAAGGTTTGAAGTAAGCCTACTAATTTTATTGAAGTCTTGTTATTCTAGTAGTCCTTGGTAAAATCTGTGTCAAACAAAATGGAAAGGTTTGTTTATATATGTGTGTGGCAGAGCTGCTTCTGAGGAAAAGATAATAAAATTGTGCGTGTAGGTACAGCTGATTATGTGTAGGTATATCATAGGTGGAAGCAGGTCGGGTCAATGTGCTTCATCAATCTGCAATTTAAAAAACTTTCTCCAATTGCACATTTTTTGCCATACAAAAATCTTTAAGATTCAAATATGAGCAGCAAAACCATCCTTCAACTATTTTATCACCGAAAATGCAATGGGATCGGGTGACCTGCAGGTTGGGTTAATAAAAAATTAACCCTTTCGGTACCATAGGGACACAGGAGTCCCCAACTTTTAAGTTAATAGATTTGAGACTGTACCAAGTAAAAAACATTAGCTTCAGTTTGGATATATAGTTCAAAGTTATTTCTTCAACTTCAAAATATTTTTTTTTAATTTTCACCATTTTCGACGAAAATATGGACCAAAATTTGACCCAAATTTGGTCCAATTTCTCCTTTCAACATTACTGGGTGTCCTGTGGAAAGTTATCTCACTACAACTAAACGTAATTGTCAGAAACCAAAAGAGGACAGTAATACATAACTGTTAAAAAAACCCGATTTGATTTACTACTATACAGCCTGAGATATTTGCAATAATTTGTTCAAGGACATGTGTGTCCCTACTGTCCGGAAGGACCATTTGACTCAATCTGAACAAAATAAGGGTTGTTTCTGAAAACGAAGTTTTAATGGGGGACAGTTGTATCTACCGTTTACTATTTACCTCTAAATCATATTTTGACTTTTTTTGTCTTTATTAAAAGAAGTAAGGACACCCGTATCCCTATGGGAAGGAGCTGAAATCAGATATTTAAAAAAAAATTCTAACAGGGTCATTTATTTAAGAAATTTCCTATGCATGGTTGAATATCTCCATGCAGAATGATCAATGTAGAAAAATCTATACAGAAAAGTTGATGTTTTTAATGAAGATTTGTTATTTTGTTTGATTTATCAGAATATTCAAGTGTTTTAGTGTAGAGACAGACCTAAAAATCATTTTTAAGAAGACGGTTTTAATTGGCTCTTGATTTGAAAAATCGAGGAATGGGTTCATTCTAAATTAACTTTGTATCGTTTATACATAAAGATCAGGCAGGGCGTCAAGAAACAATAATGCAAAGTATGTTATCATTAAATCGATAAAACCATATCTAGTTATGCATAATTTCTAGGGTCACGAAAATAATTCGCTAATTTTCAAATTTTGAAGGCCAAAACTCAGTGTTTGTTTGGTGTTTGTTTGTGTATGTTTTGATAAAGGAGGTGCTCACGTAAAACCCCTGTTACCAAACAACAAAAAGAAATATGTGGAGTATATCTGTGCATGGTTGCAGGAAAAGGAACAAGAAACTGTTTTGCACAATATCATACGCATGTATAAGCTGATTTTTAAAAACAACTGTTAGACTTTTTTGTTATTTCATGTGATTTATTTCAACTACTGCAAAAAAACATTTTTCCTGCCATACATTTTACGTGTTTTGCACATAATTGTTATTTTTGTCTTTAAGGGATTTCAAACTAATTCAATTTTGATAATGTGCCCTTTGTAGCGAAATATTAGCAAGCAATTATAACAAAAAAGGCAGCCAGCGATTTCAGTCATTTTTTTAGTTAGGCTTTTCTGTGAAAATTGTGAAATAAAAAATATCTGCATTTTCCCCCAGACCACAGGGACACAGGTGTCCCTTATTGCCTAAAGACTGTTTCATTGAATGTCATGTTGTTTGTCTTTAGCATAGATACCAATTTACTTTAATCTAGCAAGTATGTAACATTTTAATGCAATGTAGTTGTTATATGGAATAATAGTCATTTTTCCCTTCGGGACAGTAGGGACACCTGAGTCCCCTAAATTATCTCGGAAACTACAATAGATACAAACATGAGACTGGTTCTGGGGTTTTTTAATCTGAAACCGCAAAACATATCAAAAATTCAGATCATGAGCTGTCACACAGACCGTGTGGTACTGAAAGGGTTAAATTTATCTTGAAATTTATTTGATACCAAAACGATATATTATATTACATAGAAGTAGAGGTGTCTCATAATATACATTGCACAGAAATATTCAACATGTAGAGGTTTTACTCGTTCTTAATCCATATTTGTCACTCAATATAAAATGCACACAATTCTGCAGATTTTTAAGATATGTTGTTGCAGTAAAATATCTACTTCCAACATTGCAAAAAGTATTTAACCCATATAAGCATAGCTGCCTAATTTAGTTGTATTAGGTTTATAACAGAAGTCTTAAAAACAAACAATGAGCAATTGCGTACATTTTAGGCTTTAACTTTACACTTTTACTCAAGTGCATCTTACGACCTATTCATGTAGTAATCTTTAAAAGTTTATGATGTCAGAATAAATCAGTTCCTTCAATAAAGTGTGCGTCTCTAATTTGTAATTGCCAGAACAAGCTATAAAAGTGATTTATAATTTCAAATAGATTCTTAAATTGTCTTCAGCATAATACAATCTTATGAATGGCAATTTTTGATTACAAATACAAACTAAGGTTTTACTAGCGTTTCTTACTACATGTTATGCAGTTATGTTTAGGATAAGCCTGGTTGAGCAATTATAAATTAAAATACTGTATAATAAAGAAGCACAGACTTACCTTATTAACTATATATTAAATTTTGTGGACTTTTGAAGAAAATGTTTTATGTAAATGAAATTGCTGGTAAGAGTAATACTTGAATTGAACAGTCAACAACTACCAATAATTAATGCTTGTATACATAGTGCCAATATAACTTTGAATTGTAAAGTGATCTTGGCTCTAACTGTATAGAAAGATGAATGAACAATGGCAAATTGAAACATTGAATTGTACTAAATTATGATAGAATTATTTGTAGGAATGAACATCGAGAACAAAATATAATTCATCTGTTAAATGTCTACGAGTAATGGTAGTGTAGAATACTCAGGGTTGGCATGTTTTAAACAGGACCTGTTAAAAACATGCTTTAAACACTGTTTAAAACAACTGTTTTTTGCAGTGTTTTTTCAATGTGTTTTTTAAATTTATATGGAAAGTTTGGAATATAATTTTTTGGAATTCATCTATTCGTACTTTTATAACACACTTTCTACTGTAAAAATCGCAACTCGTGCTTTGTTTACGTGTATAAAACGAAAAATGAATGTTGATAAGTTCATCATAATTCAATGTTTGCTACTATGTGTAAAATTGAGTTCTTTATACCATATCATCAATCACTGCATAAAACTAAAAATGTTACTCCGATATATAAAAGAGATAACTTTAAAAAATGTTTTTTGCACATTTTTTAGAGATCTTTGCCTTTGAAAGTGCTCGGTACACTGTCGATGTTGAGACAACTTTGTTATGAGTTTCTTGCAACTTTGAGTTCAAATGAGTAGTTGATTTCAATGGGTTTTGTGAAGCAATTTTGACAAAAGTCCGTTCATTTCCAGTCAATTTGAGAGGTTGGCAATTTCCTTTCTTCCTTCTTAGCGTGTTCGTTTTAGTTAACTTTTTGAAGTTTGTTTCCACCTAATGTTGTTTGATTTATAAGTAAAGTTATTGCTGAACCTTTCTTGAATCTTGATGAAACATGTTTAGTTAAATTTAATAAAATTCCTGTTCTCATCAGGTGTACTTACAGGTACTTTTGCTGATTGTGAGTGATCGCCTATTAATGTATTAGTCCAGAGCAAGGCACTTTAACACTAGAAAGTCCATTACTCCTTCGGATTCTTTTTCATACAGAATTTCAACATAGATAATTATGTTAAAAAGGATGTACATGCATGTCAAAGTGACATGGAAGATCTTCCATGTAGTAACATTTTACATCCATGATTTCCCATGTCAAATATATATATATATATATATATATATTTGTTAGTTTGCTTGGCACCGACCAGTAGTTGTATAATGCAATTTAATTCTTGAAAAGTTAAGAAATATTTTGGAGACCCGGATTTTTTAATTCAAATCTTGAGATAACTTTCTGCAAAGAAGTCAAATTTTAAAACTTAACATGCTTTACCCCAATAAGTTATTATCGATATATAATCTGACAGGATGTGGTTTTCACGTAATATTTCTAGTGTGATCTATGCTATCTTGAAAGGCAGTTTTAGACAAATTTTTTACGCCTATTCTTAGTCATCTGTCAAACATAGAACCACCTTGTTAATTTTTTAAGTGCACACTCCTGGTTGGCCCAGATTAAATGTCGAAAATCACTCGAATTTAAAATGTATTAGCACTGCAATGATGCGGCAAAGTCGTTTTTAATCAAATGTTTCTTGAATTGAAAAAACAATAATTTTCTAAAATGTTAACATTTGTCAAAATGGATCAGATTCGCATAGTTTGCTCAAATAATTTCCAATTACTATGCCCTTTATTGTCTAGCTTACCATCAATACTACGTCGTATAAAATTCCAATTGAACCCAAATGGCTGCAGCACACAACTAGTTGCGACTATAAAAATCCTAAGCCATTCGGGGAATCAATTCAATTTGACCAAGATTAGAACCCAAAACTTTAATATACACAAACAGCATTTTAGTTTCAATTAAATTCATCAATCAAAGGCAAAACAATAATTGATTTCTGTTATTTCTATGAACCAGATATATCAAAAATTTTAGATAAGGCTCAAGCTATTGGTTCATTACTAAGTTTTCGAAACAAATTATACTTCAGAAATTAAGAAATTTTACTATACGCTCTTATTATAAAAAATTCATGTATAAAATCACCTTCAATCGTATTATAAACCGCAATAAACTTTACTTTTTTTAATTAATTTGAGACGATATTAAATAGATTATGTAACAGAGAAAATGAAAACACCAAAAATCTAATATTTTACTGTACAGCAAGAATACCACAAGAACCTGCAGACATTAACATATTTTCAGGCTTTCATTTTACACTAAACTTTGCAAAAACCATAGAATACTGCATTAAAATCATTGCTCTGCCAAAAGTCTAGCAGGCATTATAGGTGTGGTTGCTCTATATTTTATACATGTAAATATATTTTGACCTTACCCGTAAAACATATTGAGATACTCGCCCGGTCCTTTTTTAGTTATTTGTTTCTCCATTTGTTATTCCACTCCATTTGTGTATTTACTTATTTGTGCTGTCCTCTGTATAGTATGTTTAAACTTTTTGCTTATGAACCCACAGATGATTCGTCAACACTTTCCTTCGTTTTTTGGTTGTTTAACATTCTTTGTTATACTTATGTTAATACCTATTAAAAGAATGGTGCGTGAATGTTGACGGGTATTAGGCAGTGTGGTGTTTTATATATATATATATATATATATATATATGTGTGTGTTTGTAACGTTAGATTTTTGTGAAGCAAGTATTATGGCGAATAAACGTAGTCTTTTAAAATTTAATGAAGAAAAGATGTGTGATTATACACAAAATGTATTTCATAAAAAAGGATAAAATAAGAAATTGTGAATGAATTGAATTCTAGTCTATATAGCAACAACCAGCTGAATTTAAATGTGTTGGAATTGAGGAATGCTTTTGCCACAAATTTGAAATTCTTTAAAATTGTGGCACGTTAATGCAGTTCTAAAATTTGAATGTCAGCAATGTAGATTTGGACTAGAAGTACAATAGGAATAATTACACCATTTCTTACAATTTCTAGTTTTCAACTACCGCAATCATTGTAATCAAGATATTCTGAAAATCAAAGATACAATTACTTAACTTGATTAACCGCCTTCTGCAAATTAACCGCGTTTAACCGGACCAGACCGGTTTAATCGATTTTAACCTTACCAGGTTAATCAGACCGGCTAAAGCACAAATTATTACCACTACTTTTATCACAGAGATATCCCAAAATATATTGCGATGAGGCTGGTGTTTCTTTTTTAACACTAGAACTACCAAATGTGTCAAAATTGAAGCAAATTTAAATTTTGTTTACTTGAGCATGTATTCATTAAAAATAGCATCAGTTTTTTCAAAACTCTGAAGTTAAGTAGGCTATTTTTCGGCTTTTATTCGTAAGATGCTATAATTGTACAGTGACCTCACAAATCGTGCAGGTCTGGTCAGAGTTTAAACTCGTATATTGGGAATCACACACTTAGTGAGCTATACCACATGCACACCTGGCAATTAATGCATGTAATACGCACAACTAAAAATGTGTCGCTTACCACTTTGATCTTATGGTAAAGCATATTTGAGTGCTTAAACTTAGAGAGATTAATTCTCAGCTGATAACATAGAGTTTGTAATTCATGTTTGCTTAATAATGCTGAATTAGAAACAAAATTCTTTCCAAGTTTATACTGCATAGTTTTTTGATAACATATAAATTCTTAAGGATTTCTTTTTATCCCTTTCGGCACCATAGGGACACAGGATTCCCCAACTTTTAAGTTAATAGATTTGAGACTGTACCAAGTAAAAAACATTAGCTTCAGTTTGGATATATACTTCAAAGTTATTTCTTCAACTTCAAAATATTTTTTTTTAATTTTCACCATTTTCGACGAAAATATGGACCAAAATTTGGTCCAATTTCTCCTTTCAACATTACTGGGTGTCCTGTGGAAAGTTATCTCACTACAACTAAACGTAATTGTCAGAAACCAAAAGAGGACAGTAATACATAACTGTTAAAAAAAACCCGATTTGATTTACTACTATACAGCCTGAGATATTTGCAATAATTTGTTCAAGGACATGTGTGTCCCTACTGTCCGGAAGGACCATTTGGCTCAATCTGAACAAAATAAGGGTTGTTTCTGAAAACGAAGTTTTAATGGGGGACAGTTGTATCTACCGTTTACTATTTACCTCTAAATCATATTTTGACTTTTTTTGTCTTTATTAAAAGAAGTTAGGACACCCGTATCCCTATGGGAAGGAGCTAAAATCAAATATTTAAAAAAAATTCTAACAGGGTCATTTATTTAAGAAATTTCCTATGCATGGTTGAATATCTCCATACAGAATGATCAATGCAGAAAAATCTATCTATGCATGGTTGAATATCTTCATGCAGAATGATCAATGCTTTTCTGTGAAAATTGTGAAATAAAAAATATCTGCATTTCCCCCCAGACCACAGGGACACAAGTGTCCCTTATTGCCTAAAGACTGTTTCATTGAATGTCATGTTGTTTGTCTTTAGCATAGATACCAATTTACTTTAATCTAGCAAGTATGTAACATTTTAATGCAATGTAGTTGTTATATGGAATAATAGTCATTTTTTCCTTCGGGACAGTAGGGACACCTGAGTCCCCTAAATTATCTCGGAAACTACAATAGATACAAACATGAGACTGGTTCTGGGGTTTTTTAATCTGAAACCGCAAAACATATCAAAAATTCAGATCATGAGCTGTCCTCACAGCCTTGTGGTCCTGAAAGGGTTAATTGTAAGCATTATTTTACAACTTATTTCTTTACAATGTGAAATATATTTACTAATCCCNCAGGAAAAGGAACAAGAAACTGTTTTGCACAATATCATACGCATGTATAAGCTGATTTTTAAAAACAACTGTTAGACTTTTTTGTTATTTCATGTGATTTATTTCAACTACTGCAAAAAAACATTTTTCCTGCCATACATTTTACGTGTTTTGCACATAATTGTTATTTTTGTCTTTAAGGGATTTCAAACTAATTCAATTTTGATAATGTGCCCTTTGTAGCGAAATATTAGCAAGCAATTATAACAAAAAAGGCAGCCAGCGATTTCAGTCATTTTTTTAGTTAGGCTTTTCTGTGAAAATTGTGAAATAAAAAATATCTGCATTTTCCCCCAGACCACAGGGACACAGGTGTCCCTTATTGCCTAAAGACTGTTTCATTGAATGTCATGTTGTTTGTCTTTAGCATAGATACCAATTTACTTTAATCTAGCAAGTATGTAACATTTTAATGCAATGTAGTTGTTATATGGAATAATAGTCATTTTTTCCCTTCGGGACAGTAGGGACACCTGAGTCCCCTAAATTATCTCGGAAACTACAATAGATACAAAATGAGACTGGTTCTGGGGTTTTTTAATCTGAAACCGCAAAACATATAAAAAATTCAGATCATGAGCTGTCTCACAGACCTTGTGGTCCTGAAAGGGTTAATAGGCTTGATCTGAATCGGGCAAATTTTCAGGAAAATGGAGGAGGAGGTTTATTAACATGTTAGTAAGAAATGGAGCATTAGCACTCCCAAAGTACTAAAAGAAATCTCCACACCAAATATTGAGATGCTTGTTTTGATTTGTAGACCTAGATTTTTACCTAAATTATACGGATGTGTCATAATAATAAACCTTTACCTACCCCCAAAAAGAAACAAGTCTGAATGCAATAAGGAACTACGATGTATAATGACGCAGATATCAAGAAGTCATAAGAATGCATTTACATTGTTCTTGGTGACGCAAATCAAAAGTCTCTTACAGTTTTGGAAAATTTCCAACTAGAAAACTTAGTAAATGAACCCACGTTTTATCCTAATAAAAGCCAACTGGATGTAGCATATATATCACAAAAAGAAGTTTATAAAATGCAAATGGAATCCCCAATTGGGAGTAGCAATACTTTATTCCATATGGCTATAACCCTTCAACCAAACTTCACAACCTACAATAAGGTTAAGTACCCGCTTCAAAGTCAATTTGATATTTGCAATATAGACTGCAAAGAGGTTAGACGTATTTTAATTGACACGAACTGGGATGATTTGTTTGAAAGACATAACACAGTTGATGAGAAAATTAATGTGCTTGAAGACCGAATTTTTGACATTCTAAAAATGTGTATTATTAAATATAAAGTACGTCGAAAGTCAAAGCAAATTATAAGAGACCATTTTTTAAAGGATTTGCTACTAGAGAAGCGAAAATTAATAAAAGCTGGAAATAAACATGAATTAAACATCTTACAAAGAAGTATAAATAGACATGTTAAAAAAGAAAGGGAGAAACAGTTAGAAAAATATACAACTGAGGAATTATATGCTGAAATGAAAATACGCCAAAAGCCAATAAGCCCTAGAATTAAATTATCACAAAAGGAAGCAATGTCACTCAACTTGGGTTTTACCTCATATAATAAATATAGAGAAGCTGATTATGAACTCTTGTATTTTGCAGGCAATACAAATGTCCCAGTAATCAATGAAGTGATGGTAGAAGATATTTTCCGAAAAGTTAAAGCCAATACATCTGCAGGGAACAGTATACCGCCCTCATGGATTTTTAAAAAGTTTGCTAAAGACCTTTCCAAACCATATCGATATCTATATCAAAAGTGTATCTCCGAATTTTGGTATCCAACTAAGTGGAAAGCGGCCTCTGTTACACCAATTCTTAAAGTACAATGTCCGGATAAAAATAATTATAAACATTTTAGGCCTATAATAGTAACACCAATTGCAGCAAGATGCTTAGATTCATTGATAGTATCTTATTACACAAATGCTTTCTCTAATATTTTAGATATCAACCAATTCGGCTATAAACAGAATAGATCAACTACCGACGCTTTGTTATTTTTAGTGGACAGCGTAGCAACATCCTTAAATGCTAAAGAGACAACAATTGTAAAAGTTGCTTTTCTCGATTATAGTAGTGCGTACAATACAGTGCTGCAAAATAAGTTGCTTAATAAGCTATTCTTCAAAGCCCCATGGTTAGCAAAATTTTTAAAATCATACCTTTTTGGCTTCAATCAAAGTGTTAAACATGGATGTAATAAACTCTCAGATAAAATTAATGTGAATGTAGAAGTACCTCAAGGGGGACCACTGTCTGGTATGTTATTCACATACCCTACAAATGAAATCTGTAATGAGCAAATCATATATCCCACAAAATCAAAAATAATAAAATATTCTGATGACACATGCATCACGGGAGACATTTCAGTTTCATCTTGTGAAAGTGATGATATTTGTTTCACACACAATCTTGCCGATATAGTTCGATTGTCTAAGCAAAGCAATCTCATTATAAATGAAAAGAAATCTGTGATTCTGTGTTTTAGCCATTTCAACATAAAAAACCCAAAATTGCTATCAACTTATAATAACAAAACACGTTGCAAAAATATGGAATTTCCCTTGATGAGTGAAATTAAATATATATCTTGGTGTAATGCTGAACAGGAATTTGAATTGGAATAATCATGTGGAAGCGGTTGTTAAGAAAATACTATTACAGAAAGATCTTAAAAAACATTTAAAATTGTTTGCTAGATTAACAAATTTGGAAAAGACGGATCTTATACAATCTATTAACAACGTTCACTATGGAATATTTAAAGATATGCAAACAAGTTATATGAGGATAAACATCATCCATTGCACTAAAAGCATCGTTTTTTCTAAACATCAGACGAGGACAAAAGTAAGACTAGCCATGAAAAGAGATGTGCGATATTCTAGAACATCTCTTCCTGCAGCACTAAACTTTATTAATAATGGAACTCTCCCCCGGTTCGTATAGCAACTTTTTACATAACACTTTGTGCTATGTACGGGAATTAAATCTTGGATATATATATATATATATATAT